>QJNV01000128.1:55499-146527 GCA_004155935.1 Monosporascus sp. GIB2 | reverse complement strand
CGAGATCTACACTATCGCTAATTTCCGTCTCCTCCCGAGGTTCTTTGGGCGGTCTCTCCAGCGAGTCCTCTGGGGGATTCTCTGGAGGTTCCTCTGGGAGTTTCTCCGTGGGAAAAGACGGAGCACCAGACGCCCGGGTTGCAGCAGAGTCTCGTATAATTGTATCAGAGTCGGCGACCTTCGCAGGTGCAGTCGGCATAGGTGGAGGGCCCGTCATTGCATTCAACACTAGCGTTCTCCTCCTTAACTCCGATCCCGCCGTCGGCGGCCTCGAGTCGTTGTCATCGCCATTGTCCTCGCGCCCAGAATCATCCTCGTACTCGTTTCCGTACAGACCTATTACATCGTCGACGCTGAATTCTTCGTCTACCGGCCCTCCATACATCGAGATTCGAAATGTGGACTGTCGATACATCGACGCTCGAGAGCTCATCCTCGTCAAGATACTGTTCCTCCCCGTTTCCGTCGTGCCCTGCGTCGTGGACTCCGACTGCTGTGGTCGGTATCTCGATCGCAATTCGTCCGAGGGTAACGAAGCCATACGAGGAATTGGGTCGGAACTCCAAATTGGACCGCTACTGCCATCCATACGGTTGTAAGAGATGGGTGGACGGGAAACCGGCGCGTTCGGCTGCCGAGTCCTGCTATGGAAGCTGTCGCCGTGATGAATCTCGGACGGTCGAATCGGAAGCGAGGCGAACGTGGCGGCGGACTGGTTCGAGGAGACGGATTGGCCTCGTTCCCGAGGCCACGAGGCGGTGGATGGAGTATGATTGGGCGAGATATCGAAACGATTCGGTTCGGATCGCATCAGGTTAGACGGATGTGCCCTTATATCTGGGTACATGCGCGTGTTGCTCGCGTTCCTGGGCCTCGAGAAATTTCCTACCGACCTGGGCGACGCAGGCTCTGTTGTCGGATATCGAGCGTCGAAGATGCTATTTATGGGACTTCGCAAGGGAGGAAATGCGTCCCGCGTCTCCGAAGTAAGCGAACTGTTCCTCCGACTTGTTTCTGAGGGATCCTGTTGACATGCTGCCGAAGCTGTAGTCTGGCCATATTCGGCTGAATTGCTGCTATTCCCGCGAGAGTCACAGCGCGGAGAGGGTAGCTGTGACGGAATAGGACTTTCGTCTATTGTGGAGGGGGCAGTACAGGTCGAGCCTGAGGTGCGAACGTAAGAAGGGAACGGCGTCGTAGTGGCAGACGAAGAAGTGTAGTGGGTGTCATCGCGATCGCGGTTCATGGCGTGGCCGGCCCACGGCGCCGTCATTGGCGACTCAGGGGCTTGTTTCGAATGACTGACCTCCACGATGTGCTGGTTTGCGAGGGCGTAGGGTCCATAGTCTCTATATGCCGGTCCTTGCCCTAGTCCTAGAGCTAGGTCGTCAAGAGCTACGGGATATGAATCATCATATTGGGGGGAGTATACCGCATCTTCAGGAATTCTTTGTGGGCGTCCCGAAGGATATACGGGGTGCGGGACCATCTCGTCGGCCTGGGCCATTGTTCGCGCCATGCTCGGCGGGCAATGGCCAGCCAGTTAGGCCTTCGTATGGTGCCTCGAGTACCTCGATCTCCTGGCTCGGTGTCGTCTGTGAATTCTGAATGACAAGGGTGAATCGTACGGAAAGAAGTGTACAAGGTTATGGAGTTGACAAGATACCGGTATCGTGGTAGTTGTAGGTAAGGAATGTACGTATCAGAAAGGGGAATATGGGATTTCGCTAGAGAATAAATTGACGAATGAAATGGGTTTGGGGGTTCAGGTGGTGAGCCGGTAATTTTCTCAGCATCCGAACACTCCCTGCAGTTGTCAAATGTAAGGTACAAATGAGTATCCCCGGTCCGGGTCTGGTGAGCTTCCCACTGACCCACAGAAAATACAGGTCCAGGTCGAGGTCCAGGTGACAGATGTGCCGTGCTTGGCGAAACAATGCTCGTACAATATCGTCAAACTTTGCTTCCCAATCAATGGTCGGAAGAGTAGTGTAAAGATGGGCAGAGGGATCCGATACTTATCTCCCTCACGTTTGGTACCAAGTCAGGTGGGCGGTGAAAACCCCAGATGGAGTCAATCAGATCCGAGGAAAAGTTGAAGAATCGAAATAACAAAGCCCAATTGAACAATGCTGTTGCATAAGAACTTGACTCGGGCTTCTCGTGGCCTCGAGTGGAGGAATTAGAACAAAGACACGGCAAAGGATAGGTAGCAGAGGTATGCAAAGTTCAGCACCTTTCTTCCATCGCACTTCTGGTCTCCAGGGCCTTCCTGACCGCTGCCGGTCACTCAGCCGCGGTCAGTTATTGTGCCGTCTATAACGAAGCACTGGTTGCCCCTATAACCTGCCGTATAAGTTGCCGTTCTGAGCGTTGCGATGTTTTGGTGACTAGTAACGAGTGTGTGTGCCGTGCCACAAGCAAAGGGCTCAGTATCTGTTTCTGTTCGGGGGGCGCCCAATGAGAGGCACGAGTCGGCGTCTTGCCCTCTGATATGATGCAAGATGGCCAACTGTGTGTTTATGCGTGTCTCAGACAAGAGGGGAAAGTGCTTGCATCTGCTCCATCACGAACTCCCCCTCGAGCCGTTGTGGGATGAGACAAGGTGATAAGACAGAATACCTTCGACCAGTCAACATAAACGGTGATAACCTTAGATCCCCAGAAGAGGCAGGAAAGTAAGAAGGAACAAAGAGAAAAAGGTACAGAAATGGTTTATGTAAGAACTGGTCTAGGCTCTAAGGTACAAAAGTAGCTACTAGGTAGCCTTCAATACATACAGTCAGGTGGAGATGAGGGTGGACCGCCGCTCGCACGGCTCCGTTAACTGGGCCAGTAAAATAGTAGTGATGCCGCTTCAATGGCTCAATAAGCGTGATAGCGAGAAACTTATTTGTTAGTAGTAGAAAGTATGCGCCGAATCGATCGATCGTAGAAACGAAAGCTAGTCTAGAGCGCGGATTTACTGCTTCATTGAGGTTACTATGATTCCAAGTGAATGAAGTCGTGATTTAGGCTGCTTAGCGTGTAAAAAGGTGCTGAATGTTTAATGGGAAATTTGAGATTGCAGGCATAATCCAAGCCTACGGCATACATTGAAGACACCTGCAACCTGAGGCGGTCGCTATGAGATCCTTCCATACCTTTCAAAGGTTCCTTCGGCTAGCTCTAAACAGCATAAACACCTGAACTTTTCGACGGCCTGACAAATCGCTTTTTCCCTAACCGGTGCCTGAATTGAATGTCAATATGGGCAGGGGTGCCACGGGTTAGCATGGGTGCTATTCGTCGGAACGCTCCCGACGAAAACAGAACAGGAAAGGAAAAGGAATTTCTCAAAGAACAATTTCCCACCCTTGCCCTAGTCATGATGTCAGCTTTAAGGGATCTTTAATTTCCATTCTTTTCAGCCTCAGGTCAGCATAAGAAGCAGTGCGAATACTCCCAGAATTTCCGAACAATCTGACCTAATCACCGGGCTCTTTAATAGTAGGTTAGCATCGCCTCCATGTATAGTCTGATCGATGACCTATGTGTGTAATCCGTCGGCATAAAAGCTGCATACACAGTAGGCGGGCAGGCAGGTCCGTTGTTGATCTTGAGGTCAGTCCGAAAGTGAAGCGGTTCGTTGACTAGGGAGTCCACTGCTAAACTGTAGCGGCTTGAAATAGCTTAGAAGATATCTATTGCGTGATTCTGTTCTCTGGAAGAAACCCACGCCCGAGAGTAACGCCATGCGATCTGGATCGACTAAGTGACGACCGCTCGTCTCAGCTGTGCAGGACCTTGTATCTGCTTGCCCATACCAAAATCGATATAAAATAGCATCTGTCACCCCGTCTGCTACCTTGGATGCCTATTTAGTATTTACCAACTCTTCGGGTCCGCCGTATTTACCTAGTAGTCACGCCATCATTTAGGTGCCATTAGTTTATCCCGGAAGTGTTACGAGACCCATGCCTCTTTCCTATTAGGGAACTTAACCCCCATCTCGCTCCCCGGTCAGTTGCCAGCACCACTGTCCCCTGGTATGTCTTGGAAGCTGGGTGGAAACAACGGAAGCGTAACGGAAACGCCGCCGATCTGTGAGAGCTAAGGGTCTTGGAAGTTTCTTAGCAGCTAGGGGTAAATATGGGGAAGACATGAAGCACATGGTCGCTTGAACTTTTTGGAAACCAGACAAGAGAAGCGGCAAAGGTGAGCTTTCTTACGTGCCACAACCGGGCCGTCTACTATCCATATCTACACAATTGCCTTCTTATGAACATAAAACTAGTGGTAATCCTCGAAATTGCCTGCAAAACAAAGGGGCCCCACGGGCTGGCGTCATGGTAGATCTGACAGCAGGGCGGAAAATATATTTCGGTTCGGCCATGGATCTCTAGGGTTTCTCGTCCCATTGACGCTGCAGATTTTATGGGTTGACTTGGGCCTCTCCGGACTCCTCTGTTGTTCATGCAACTTGTGTTTTTCTAACAAGCCATGAATGAGAGCTTTGACATAATGCCTGGTGTATCAAGGTGTTCTCGTGACGCATGAAATCCAAGCATTGGCTATCGCCTTTCGTCATATCTTCTAACTCCGGCGGCCTCAATTAGCCGACGTTATACCAAGAAAGCTTATTACACATTACAGCCAAGAACTGATACCGAAGACATAAGAAGCGCGGCCAATGCATTGGCAACATAAGCCCAATCATCTTGGTTGTATAACAACACCTGCATTGATTTATCCGGTGTATAGCTTACTTATCGCAGACACTACCGGGCTGGGGCTTACCACGAGCGCGTCTAATGGCGGCACTGCATACGCGCCGCCTAAGGGGTGAATAGCGCCATGGTGAGGACGTTCTCGCCTGTGAGTACTTGGTTCGGCACATTGCCATAGCGCCGTCTAACTTCCGGCCATTCCCTGTGTCCTTCCAAGTCAGCCCAACCCCTCTACTGATTTATCTTTTTGTCCTCTGCCCCGGAGATTATTTAAGAAACGCTTTTGGAAAGTGTGATTCGGACTTGCTGCTCTCCGTTTTGAGATTTCTCCTCTCCTGTAGGCAGAGGCCGAAACTCAGCCACGCAACGTACAATTCTGCTACGGCGGCGCTCACTCTTCAGCTATTACTTAACAACAATACAGTTGTAAGGGCATCCTTGGTTGTCAGTCGACGCAATTGTCTAACTTGGGTAAACATGCCAGGGTGTACGTAGGGCTCGGCGCGCCTACCTGCCTCGCTTACGAGAAAGCCGAATCATACCCACATACGCTCGACCGGCCCCGAACCTAGCTTCAGCGCCCGGTGTACATAGTACACTTTCAGGCTCGGCGCTCACGTGATATCGGCAATGGTGACGTCCCTCTTCCGACCTGCCGTCTCACAACGGCTATTCCCTTTTGAGGAACCATGCAGTCATCTTAAGCAACTGAGTACATAGAAACGTCCGGCTGGCAGGGGTTGGATAAGTTCATCGAGGAGGTCAGATCTCAGCCGCGAAAGGAGGTCTGAGCTCCCGCTGCTGTTCCCTAAGGTTGGGCCGGCCACTGACCAACCAGCCCTCTGGGTTTCTCCCATGTTCTTCTGTTTCCCCCTTCCTAGGATTTAAGCTCACCGGCGATCACAGATGCCACCCCCCCAACCAACCTAACCGACCTACACACCATGATGGGCCCGAAGGTACTCTGTCACTGCCTGCAGCGCATGAAGTGACTTACTTGCTATCATAGCCTCTTCTCCGCAACCACAAGGATGGCCCACACCCCATCTCGACATCAACGGGGGGAGTATGGGCAGTGGGTTGTGTTGCTGCGCAAGCAATAAAGTAAATGGCAGAGCAAGCGGGAGACAGGTAAGCTCCCAGAGCTTTCCCCTCCACCCACCCTCTCTGTCCTCTGCGCTTCCCACCCAGCTCCTCGCTTTACCCGTCCCATTGCTCTTTTCTCCCTTCCTGAGCCAGCCTTCCCCCCCGGCGCAACCGCAACCGCCCAAGTTTCCTCTCCTTCTTCTCTCCAGCTTTTCCCTTCTGCACGTCTTACTGTTCCAGCTCTTTTCCCTGGCACTTT
Source organism: Monosporascus sp. GIB2 (assembly GCA_004155935.1). Lineage (NCBI taxonomy): Eukaryota > Fungi > Ascomycota > Sordariomycetes > Xylariales > Monosporascus > Monosporascus sp. GIB2. The sequence continues at coordinate 140,473 of QJNV01000128.1, read as the reverse complement.
TAACTTCGCTTTCCTCACCCGGCGCCAATCTATTATTAAAAGATTACCACCATATACATCGATTAGATACCGCAATATAGATATCGGCCATGTCTTCGCGCAAGAGGAAGCAGGAGGAAGAAGAAGAGCTCGTTGCTCTTCCAAGCGATGAAAGCGAAGAAGAAGAGGAGTAAGTCAATTCTTAAGCCCAATAACCCCCTATCTTCCTGTGCTTCGTCCACAGAGCTCGGCGGAAGCTCGATTCCACCCAATCGAACCTTCCTGTCGCACAATATGGTCTAACTTGGCTTGAAATTTCCCTCGGCGCGCACACGCCTACCCCTCTACTGCGTCAATTCTTCGTGCAATTGCCGGTTCTATCGTCATGAGGCTGAGCAGTGGTTGTCGAGAAATCTCATGGACATCTGCTAACCACCCGACCGACAGGTATCAGGACGATGAAGATGACGAGGACGTTGAAGATGACGAGGAAGACGAGGAAGAGGATGAGTACGACGAGGAGGGAGAACCAGAAGGAAAGAATGGCGTCAATGGTAAGTCGCCTCCGGGGTGTTGAACCACCTAACGACTCTCGCACCGACGTCCAGCCTTCTACGCCGGGTCAGCGAGTCCTCATCCACCTTCTTCTAACATGTCTTCTTCCAGCAGAGCAAGCTTCGGCTCCGGCTCCTCCCAATAAAAAACAAAAGACTACAGCCGCCAATGATGAGCCAGTCCCGGTAGTCGATGACGGTGAGGAACAAGGTGATGAGGACGAAGTCGACGAGGATGAAGTTACGGAGGACGACGCGACTGAAGAGGAAGAGCTCGAAGGCGAGGAGGAGGAGCCTGTCGCAGCTACCAAGGGCAGTGTCAGCATCGACGCTCCAACTGGAGCCAAGAACGGCGTCGCGAAAGCTGCGGCCGGCGGCGACGACGAGGAGGATTGAACCGTCCTCGACCCTCTACTCCCCACATCCTACCTCTCTCGTGTCACTCCCGCTTATATTAGTGCCGTCACCAAAGCCTTTCGCCTCCTTTCCTGTTCGTCTTTCGTCACAGACACATGCCGTCGCATTTGAATTGGCAACTTAATAGCTACTTTCTTCTTTATCTGGGAATAGACGGATGAAAATCTGTATAATGCAGGCCCATCTAAGAGGGACACATTCAAGAGACGTCGGCCTTGCTGGTCATCGCAATATAAGCGCGTTCGACCGTTCCCACCTTTCTTTCAACCATGGGGATCCTCCCCGAAGGTAGCTTAGCTTCGACGTAGTAGCTGCATCCGCATGCCGTGCCACTGGTCAACTCGAACCAGCGAAATAGTCGACATCTAAACTGTCTGTGACAAAGTAGAACAAAATTGCCAGGGAAGGTGAACAGAAGATAAAAACCCACTAGAGCCTCTAGCAAAGGACCTTGTATCGGGCATCAAAGTTTCTTATCCGTTCCTTATCTCTCATAGGGGAACATAGTCCCCATTTACATCCGTTACAGCTCTGAAACCCCACAATCCCACACTTCCAAACTGCTAATAATTGACCAACGCTGCGCTGAGGGCGGGCAGCCGGTGGCCTTCCACCACTTGCTTCCCTATCCGTCCAGCTGGTTGGGTCCGGCAGTCATTGCCGCTCTGCCATCGACATGCGGACCTGTAGCGAATAGGAGGCCTGTGTAGAAAAACAGGCCTTCATGCTAGTGGGCTAGGGACAGAGAGAGGCCCTGCTAACCCCTGATGCGGCCCGTTATGCGCGCCGCGCGGGAGGGTCCGGAGTGTTCAGAGCTGCCCCTGGCTTCTATTGGAAGACCCACACACCGACTGACCCTGCGGACGGCGCAGCCAGCTATATTATTAGAATGGAGGATAGACTTGGTAGATGGATAGCTCAGCGGACGAGTGCGTGGTTTACTAGGTAGAACTTAGTCAGGACTATGTAATGGTCTGTGACGCCATGGGTTAGGTTGAATAACAGGTAGTGCGACTTGAGCCGGGGAACGGTGCGTATATCTGATTGGTGCAGTGTGTGTTTGATGGCGATCGAAAGATAGCTTGTTCGGAGTGTGAGACGATGGTACCAGTCTTGTTACGAAGATGAGACACAGACAGACACAGACAGACACAGACAGACACAGACAGACACAGACAGACACAGACAGACACAGACAGACAGAAACGAGCTATACTCTGTTGTTGATTTTGAGCTGCTCAACTAGACGGAGAGGGATATGGAGCTACGATACTTCTTCTGCATACATGCTTAGTTGACTCGCAGCTCCGGACTTCTCTGTTGAGGGGAGCGCTGGGGCCCGATGTCTACCAGAAGAGGAACTGGGTTTGTCTGGGTAGGTTGTCTAAAAGAGGTGAAGGGGGAATAAGACGGTCTGATTCGCTGATGTTGTAGGTAGCGGGCGTCAAGGGATCGTGCAATTGTCTCTCTGCATCCCAGGACCAACTATTAGCCCATTGCAGTTGGGCTTGGTCTCATCATCTAAAGTGGTATTTACTATAGCCATTATCTATCTAGCGAACAGCCTCCATCGTACACTCAGCTTGTTGTTAATGACTATCTGTCCGAGTAGATAAACCCCAAATCACAGGAGATACTCCCATTCTCGCGTTCTAACCTTGTTTCCTCGTATCTAACTCTAGATATTCTGCCCCTAATTGGCGCACCTCCTAAACCGAATCTGTTCACGTATACACTGGAGTACCTTAGAGTATATGAACCTGCTGGGCGCATCATCTGTGTCTCGCCACCCTATCCCAGAAAGCCCCCTCTGCAAAGAACAAGCTCTCTTGCGGCCCTGGAATGCCAGTAATGGTAGTATAGGAGGTTGCAGGATGAGGCGGCCTCGGAGCTGACTGGCCTCCTACACCCGGGACAGAATCATGGGCGACTGGTCGAGTCAAGGCAGAACCCACGAGTGGCAGATAGGTTCGGCACCGCCGGGGGAAGACGCTCACACACTGCGATCGATGATCACCCAAGCGCCTACCCTACCCGATGCCTCTGCTTCCGCCTAACCCAGACCTCACTGTCGCTCTCAACCACCCCCTCAGCTCCCCCGGCGCCATCCGTGTCCGCACCCCGACCCTTGTCGGAGCTGCCGGCCGCCACGGGCCGCAACTGGACCTCCCAGATGCCGAGCCGGTAGTTCCCGCGGTCGGCCTGGCCCGTGACCAGGTCGAAGGACCAGCCGTGCTTGGGGCACGTCAGACCGCTGCTCAGGACGACGCCGAAGTCCTCGATGTCGAACGGCGTGCCGTTTGACAGCGGGTAGGACGAGTGCGGACACCGCTGTTTGCTCCCATCTCTCTGATTAGCGAGGTCTAGTCCTTTTGCCCGCGTGGGAGAAGACACGTCAATGCGATTATTATCGGGGGAGAGGGGTGGTAGGCCGGGGAGGAGGAGGACGCAGGGGAAGATGGCGACCATGGAACGACGGACGAACTCACGTTATCAACGGCGTAAAACTTCCCCTTATACCGAAAGACGAGGATCTGATCCTTAAGCCCCCTGAAGTATTCCGGGGACCACGCCTCTTCCCCTTCCCCAATCGCCACCTCCTCCGCCGCGGCGGGCTCGTCCGCCACCACCCCCGGCGCAGTCGCCCGCGGGATTTGGAACACCTTGCACCCCGCCGCGCTGCCGCTATCGCAGGACCGCTTCTCCGCCAGGCTGGCCCCGTCGAGCTCGACGTTCGGGAACGACGAAGCGAGCGCGATGAATGTCCATGGTTCCTCGCGGCGGTAGCCGGGTATGAAGGGTGCGGCAGCTATGCTGGCGGTCATTGGTGGGGAGTGCGCCTTTCGGGGTGTTGGTGAGGGGATCTTGGACGGGGCTCCGCGCACTGTGTGGGAGCCTCGGGATGACTCTGCTCGCACAGGCTACGCGACACAACTTAGCGAACTATCTAGTGCCGCAGAGAAAGTGATAGATGTCCGAATTCCGATAATTACAGGTTGGCAATGACTAATTGAGCTGCCACTGATGTCTTCCTGGTATTTCGATCTTAGCTTTACGCCCGTTCATGAGAGAAGTTGAGTCAAAATTCAGAACTCTGGCGGAAAGAGTGGGAGGTTCGCGATGGGTACAGTAAATTATCTGCTGACATGAGAAATTTCACACTCAGTATCCCAAGCCAGCCCCTTTCCTCGTTTCCTTATGCGATGAAACTCCTCATCGCTGTACTATTCCCATTCGATGATTTTCGTTACTTCTGATCTTAATTACCCATTGGCTTTCCGCCGGCTTATGAGATGCCCATCGTCAGTTGGGTCTCATGCTCACTTTTGGCCACGTCTATGCGAATCACCCTAACGCTGAGTACCGCATTACATATACCGCAGCCGCTTATCACCTGTTCGGTATGATGTTCCTCTATGCGGGGTACATGAGGAATGTAGACCCAGCTTTGGGGTGAATAAGGTATGATGCTCATTCGTCCGAGATATGACTTCATACGTGCGACGGACCTCCTGACCACAAGCGCTCATGGGTAACCACCAGACTACGCATAGGGGCTCGGATGCTAACTATGCCGCTGTGTTTGGTGCTTCACTTCTTACTAGGCATTGCAGGGTGGGGGAGACATGTGGGACTCAAAAGTTAACTCAGCATGGTATCACGGAATTACACGAAACACCCCCGAAAAAAGCAGGCCTGGAAGCACGATATAAACACCGGATAGGCTAAGGTTAGCCCTCCTCGGCGTCCATGTCGTCGTGGCGCCTCTTGCCGGTGCGGTTCCGGCCCTTCAGCACCGCGCCCTTCTTACCGCGACCCTCCTGCAGGTTCTTCATCTCCGTCTTGGCGTGCCGCTGCGCCTCCTCGACGCGTGGCTTGAACACCATGACGGACTCCTTGTCGGTCTCGTGCTCCGGCAGTTTCTTGCCCAGCGCGGCTTCTATGCGTAGCCAAATCTGTTCTGGAAGTTAGCAGTTTCTGGATGCAGACGGTATAGGATAAATCCGTAGTGCAGAGTATCTATGATATAGTAAAGGTTAGGTGCTTACCTCGAGATCATATTGCGTAACGATGGATAAGGCGTGGCCGCTCTTTCCCGCACGCGCTGTTCGGCCAACTCTGTGGATGTAGGTTTTACTGTCTTGCGGGAGATCGTAGTTCAACACCACATCTACGCTTGGGATATCTAGACCTCTTGCGGCAACATCAGTGGCGACCAGGATGTCCCGGGAGCCGGCCTTGAACTTGTTCAGTGCTCCAAGACGAGCGGACTGAGATAGCTGGCCGTGAAGGGGAATAGCACCAAAGCCCAAAGTCCTTAACAGGATGGCTATCCGCTGGGTTTCGTAGACTGTGCGCGCGAAGATGATGGCGGATTGGCCAGCAAACTCGTTGACCAGGAAGGTTAGATACACATCCTTGTACATATGAGGGATGAAGAGATATTTCTGGATCAGCGTCGATACCGTCTGGTATTTGCTGGTGCTGATCGAGACCTTCAAGGGGTCCTTCAAGCTAGCGCGCTGTAGACTTTCGACTTTGGACGACATAGTGGCACTGAAGAGGAACGTTCTTCTTTCTCGTGGGACGAACTTGAGGATCTTGTCGAGGATTGGTCCGAAGTCCATATCTAGCAGGCGATCCGCTTCGTCCATAACTAGGTACTTGAGATTTCTCAGAGAGAAACCCTTGGTCTTTTCTAGATGGTCGAGCACTGTAGAATTAGAATCAGTACGCTTGGTCTATGATTATCTCGACTCGCCCAATCAAGACAAACGGGACAAGGTGAGACTAACAACGTCCGGGGGTCGCGACTATAATGTGTGGTTTCTTTCCAAGGGCGATGGCCTGTTGCACCATATCCAGACCACCGACGATCACAGTGCATCGTACAGCAATCAAGCTCCCCAAGGCTTCGAATTGTTGCCCTATCTGATGCGCCAGTTCTCTCGTGGGGGCGAGAACAAGACCGAAGTAGGGCTGTGGACGCTCGAGGAGCGCCTGTAGTATAGGCAATGCAAAGGCAGCAGTCTTTCCACTACCCGTTTCTGCTAGACCTATCACATCTCGGTTTTGTAGGGCGAGGGGGATTGACTGGGCCTGGATAGGTGTCGGGTTCTTGTAGCCGAGGGATTCACAAGCCTCGCATAGCTCGTCGATGATACCCAGGTCTTTAAAAGTCTTAGGCCTCGAGGTGCCATTGGATCCCATATCTTCGGCGGACTCGTCTAAGGTGGTCGACTCGGGTGACAACCGGTCGTGGGTGATCTTTCGTCGTTTGAGGGTGGTGGTAGACATCGTGGATGTATTCCGAGACACTTCCAGGTCTTCTACCCTACAATAATGTTCATCATCGGGGGGGTTGTCGCAGATGCACCGAGGAAAGGCTACTGGATAAGGACGGAGGAGCAGTGGAGGGGCAGAAACTCTAAAAATTTGACCGCCTTTCCTATCGCAAGTCCCTCTTAACTTCTAATCTTGTCTTATCGTGTCGTATCTGATCTTATCTAATCGCACTTACAGCGAACTTAGCATCAAACCTTACTCTAATTATTTTTCTGCCGCTCCATATGGAGCTTATCCGGCCGAAATTTCCCAGGGCCAGCTTTTACGACTTGCAATCTTTTCGACATATATCTGTAACGTCTAGAGTCGTCATAGGTTCCTCGCCACCGCAACGTCAGTAGAGCTACTTATTTGTCGGAGTCGCCGACACGATGGCTAAACCTCGAACAAAAAAGCGCACTCATGTCGGCGCTAAAAATCCCAAGCATAAAGCCCCTCTGCCGGGCCGGTCGGCAGCGGCAGCGCAAGACCCTAAGAGCATGGTCATTCGCATTGGCGCAGGCGAGGTCGGATCGAGTGTTAGTCAATTGGCTAAGGATGTTCGTATGGTAATGGAACCCGGGACCGCAAGTCGTCTGAAGGAGCGACGCGCCAATCGTCTGCGAGACTATGTTACTATGACTGGACCTTTGGGTGTCACGCATCTCCTCCTATTCTCCAGATCCGAGTCGGGCAACACGAACCTCCGGATCGCGACTACGCCGAGGGGACCCACGTTACATTTCAGGGTAGAGAAATACTCCTTATGCAAGGACGTCCGGAGAGCCCAGAGGCATCCCAAAGGTGGAGGCAAGGAGTATATGACGTCGCCATTGGTATGCGCTAGTCGTATCTTTCGCGCGTACACTTCGGCCGCTAACATGTTTCCAGCTCATTATGAATAACATCACTACCCCTAACTCGGATGCGAGCTCTAAGGTTCCTAGGCATCTCGAGACTCTCACTACCACCGTCTTCCAGTCTCTCTTCCCCCGCATAAATCCCCAGACGACGCCTCTCAAATCTATACGGAGAGTCCTTCTACTCAACAGAGAGCCCGCCAGCGACGGCGATGATGGCTCTTTCGTATTGAACTTCCGGCACTACGCCATCACCACGAAACCCGCCGGCATGTCCAAGCCCCTGCGGAGGCTAAATGCCGCCGAGAAGCTTTTAAACACGAAGAAGTCGAGGAAAGGCGGAATCCCGAATCTTGGAAAGCTTCAGGATATCTCGGAATACCTGATCGGCGGCGAAAATGGCGAGGGCTACATGACGGATGGGGGCACAAGCGGGAGCGAAATTGACACAGACGCCGAAGTAGAGGTCTTAGAAAGCGCGCCGCGCAAGGTGCTGTCCGCTAAGACACGCGCCGCGATGGCTGAGAACGGGGACGACGGTGCTGAGGACGGGGGAGAGAAGCTCGAACGCCGCCGCGTGACGCTCACCGAGCTCGGCCCACGGATGAAGCTGCGCATGACCAAGGTCGAGGAGGGTCTTTGCGCCGGCAAGACCATGTGGCATGAGCACATTCACAAGTCACGCCAGGAGGCCCAGGAGCTGGAACGACGGTGGGAGAAGAGGAAGCAGGAGAAGGAGGCCAGGCGGAAAGAGCAGAAGGCTAACGTTGAGAGGAAGAAGAAAGAGAAGTCTGCTAAAGGTGGCAAGGGCGAAGGCGAGGAGGATGAGGACAGTGACGTGGACATGGATGGGAATAACAGCGACTTGTTCGACGAGATGATGGAGCAGGATGAGTTCGATTCAGAGGGCTTAGCGGGCGATGCCGAGGAGGCTGTACATGAGGGTATGGACGAAGATGAGTGGGAGGACGAGGAGGCCGAGATTGCTAATTCCCAATCATGAAAGAGTTGACGATATGGCATAGGAGAGGCGTCCGGCGCATTTGATTCGACATATTCTCATCTCATTTGACGAATAATACCATCGCGGTCTGCTTGTACTTGATGGGACTCGATGGCGAACCCCTGACTTGTGAGAAATGGATGCACGTTTGTTAGGTCTTTATTGACTTGCTGCTGCTTCATTGGTTTGCAGCTTACAGTTGGCAGCTTTATTCGTATCAACTTGTCCGGCATTATAGCCGACGTCCATTCACACCCTTCCCTTCAAACGTGTACTGTCATATATAACGAGCTGACAAGAAATAGCAATGCGAAGCCGTCGGAATATATACATAGGAAGGAGGACGAATGGTTTGTCTCTCCACCAGACCAGGTCCACAAGTGTGGAATTTGACACGATGGTGCGAGTGAAACATTTATTGACAAGAATGTCGACCAATTCGCCGCCCCTAGACTTGAACACAGGGCGGCGCGCTCTTAGGCTAAGGAATGCGCCATCCTCAGGGGTCACGACTTCTCAAAAATAGAGCACCCCCCATTCGGCTCTGGCGGAGACCAAATCGCTTGCGGTAAGGTTCCTCACCCACATCCGAACGAAGCTGCAGGACATCATACCGAGGATGGGCCTCAGTATCTACTGGATCGGACTCCTGGTGCTCACGCCTACGGTGGCGTGTGCTGCGGGACACAAAGTCATACTGAGGTGTTTTAGGAGGAGGAGAGGGCTCGATGAGGAGACGTGCTGCGAGCGCGGTGGCGAGGCGCGGGAGTTCCGCATGACGTTCTTCCGGGTGTATCTCCTGGTCATGGGCTCGGAATGGCTGCAGGTGAGCCCGTCTACCTGTTGCTCTCTCAATTTTCCTAACCCCTTATACGAATGGAACCCGCTCCCCCCTTGATAGCTTAGATAGAGAACTAACCAACCCCATCCATTCCCAGGGCCCCTACATATACACCCTCCTGCGCGACGAGAAAGACCTCCCGGAGCCGACGGTGGCTTTGCTCTACACGACGTCCTACGCCTCGGCGGCCGCGACGGCGTTCGCGACGGGGTGGCTCGCAGACCGCTTCGGCCGCCGCGCCGCCTGCCTCGCCTTCTGCTGCGTACACGCGCTGGCGTCCGCGTCCGTGCTCGTCGATGCCCTCGCCATCTTGTTCGCCGGCCGCGCCGCCGCCGGCGTCGGCATCGCCCTGCTCTGGAGCGCCTTCGAGAGCTGGATGGTCGCCGAGTACAACGCGCGCGGGCTCGGACCCGAGGCAGGCGGTGGCGGCGGCAGCGGATTCAGGCTGAGCGCCATGTTCGGCGTCATGACTACTGCTAACTGCATCACGGCTATCATGGCGGGCTTCCTGGCTTATTGCGTCGTGCTTACGTTGGGCTCGAACACGGGCCCGTTCTTAGTTGGGATAGTAAGTTTGCTCGTTTGTTTGCTCGGTGTGAACTTTTTGGTGTCTTGTTTACCCCTATTCCGTCGCTGGTAAGCTTATAGGAAATACATACAGGCCTTGGACGTTTTTGCCGTCATGCTGATGCTCGACACCTGGAACGAGAACCGCGGCAGTGGAGGGGAGAACGGTCGGGCAGCAGTGGAGACTTCACGCGAGCCCAGGGACCCCTCACTACCACAAAAAGTCCGCGGCCCCGTGACCGCCAAGGGTTCGCTCAGGGACGTCCGGGTTTGGACCTTGAGCTTCGTCTCCTGCTGCTTCGAGGGGACTGTCTTCGTCCTGATGTTCTTCTGGCCGGGAACGCTCCAGGAAGCCCACGCGAGGGAACACCCGGACGAAGACGCTGACGCCGCCGTGGCCGCCGTGCCCTACGGCATCACCTTCGCCTGCTTCATGGCGACCATGGTCCTGGGCGCGCTGCTCTTCCACGCGCTGGCCCGGCACCACGGCAACGCCGAGGTCTATTCGTGCCCTCAGACCGCGAGCGACGGCGGGGATAACATTGACAGTAACAGTAGTCAAATCAACAGCGAGCACTCCTGGAAGCGCGACGTGGCCGCCGTCCTGACGCCGACCCGCCTCTTGGCCGTGGCGCTCTTCCTGGCGGGGGCCAGCTTCCTGGTCGCCGCGTTCGCGCGCGCCGAGCTTCACCTCTTCGTCGCGTTCCTCGTCTTCGAGGCCTGCAACGGCGTCTACGTGCCCAGCATGGCGTCGCACCGCAGCGCCATCGTCAGCGACGACGGGCGAGCGAGCGTCTACGGCATCATGAACGTGCCGCTGTTCGCGTTCGTCATCGTCGCGCTGTGTACTACTAATGGTCGTGGGGGTGAGTCGTCAACACGCTTTTCTTACTTTCATCCCGTTTCCGTCTGGGATAGGTGGGTTCGGAAAGCTGACGTCGATCACTGTTCTAGGAGAACACCGACAAACGGTCTTCCTGCTCTGTGCCACGTTGCTGCTGGTCGCCGCTGTGGCGTCGGTGGTAGGTCTTAGTGATCTTGGCCGACCGAGGGTGTTCTCGCAGCTCCAGGATCAGGATTGCGAGTATGTTGACTGCAAGGGGCAGGAGGCCGAGTAGAAGTAGACCGTAACATATACAATAATACCCGGGTTTGTTTCGCTGCATAATCATAGACTCATCCTTTGACGAACGAAATTAAGTTCACAATTAGCAGCCACTAGCTATAGGGTCAAGATACATAGACATATCATACTACCCTTTTTAATAGCGTCTGCTATGAGTTCGGTTGAATGCCACCCTGGTGTTTGGAGACAGTAGGACATATATCTCAGCCCCCGGTCCCCCCAAGGTTGTGTCCGATATTACCAAAGTCCGTTGTTGATGTGGTTCCTTTCCATGAATCCTTTACCAAGAGGCGGTTGCGACGAATGCCTTTCCAACCGTATATCCATGCACTTGAATTGATGACGGCTACGTCAAAAGCTCCCAATAATATCGTAGCCCTATGAGTACTGTTATAATGCTTCAAGTGAATCATGCAAACCACCGCAACTTCATTGGAAAACGCACGAGTGTTTATGTAACATTCCAAAGAATTTGACCAATTGCCTTCTTATCGTCGACCTAGAGCAGTTGGGCAGAGTCCTGCTCTGATCTATATACGGGAACGTATAACCCATAGCTGCCGTTCGGCACATTAGAACAGCCTCCACACAGAAAGTTTTACAGAGCCTTATCCACGTCCTTCATAATTACGAGAGCAGAACGACAAGCATCCAGAAAGCTGCCGGCTGATATAGGAAACACTCCAGGAGAATAGACAGCGATATTTGGGACTCACATCCGCACGCAATAAGACTCCCTCGCATGGAGAGAAGCCAAGGTGCTGGCCCTCCTATGGATTATACAGCTGAACCGGTACATACATCAGATCGGTACAGTCTTGTTAGAGTTATGCCCTTGTGGTCGAGCGAGGGATAAAGTAGAATATTTTCTCTTCCAATGCGCGAAGTGGACGTCACAGCACACACGACTATTCCCGGCCCATCGACACAAGAAGAGGTAGCCTGTCTTTCTACCTTGGAAGGAAGGCATCATCTGACGACAAAACTGGACGCCAAATTTGGACGCCGTCCGAGCAACAGTGAGATGTGCCATAGCCGCACATCGACTTGAATAGGAGCCGAGGCAGGCGTAGAGAAGCTAATCCGGGACTCCCTGATCGCATGAACCTTTACTGACCGCACCAAGTCCCCTTATACCAACAAAAGCTGGCATCACTTCACCCACCGAAGATGGGACACTGGACCCTTGAAGATATCGTCTTCGAGTCTGCCCGCCACTAACTACAGGGAATCATAGAGCTTAGTATCAAAATGCGCAGTGGAGAAGGGCCGAGATAGGTCAGGGCGTTCAAGTAACCACGCATAATTGCATGAAACGAGGCCGTAAATGACACTAGTGCTCTTTGGGCTTAGCCTCGTGGTGTAATTGAGTCTACCGTGACAAGTCGGAAGGAAATAACTTAGTGTCCCCCACCCACATCCTGAATTTACCCACATCCTGAATCGATTTCCCAGCAAAACACCCGATATTCAAAAATTTATAACTAAATAAATAAACATAATCAAGACCTAATATTTTGCATACGGATAATTTAAAATTCGTTATTTATAAAGAGAATGAAATTAAAGTGAAAAGGTTATGTATTTTTATTAGAATTAACATTAAAATTTGCTTAATTTAATGATTCAATTAAATTCGTTATAATTAATTTACAAAATAATAATAAATTGAAATAAATATAAAGGTAGAAAGTATTTGAAATAAAATTAAGGATAAGGAAAATATGTTATACAAAATTAACGAATATACGTTATAAAATTTTTTAGAAAAATTAGTATATAATATTAAATATTCCTTAGAAAAAATTTAATTTTAATATTAATATTAACTAAGAAAGTATTATAATGTAAAAAATAACCACTATATAATTGTTTTATTATAGCTTTTATATTGTTAGAATTTTTTATATTTTTAAAAATTTTTTATATATAATTTATATATTATTTAAATTTTTTTATAAAGTTTTTATATGTATATTTTATTATTTTAACAACAATATATAATAATATTAAACCTTATATATTAATTTAAGTTTGTTATTTTATTTAAAAACGTTTGTATTTTTTATATCTTTATTTTTTATATTTTATATACGGTAAATATTAAAATTTTAATAAATTATTTTAAATTTAATTAAATATTTTAATGAAAATATTTTTCTGTAATTTTTCAATTTAAATTTTTATATTTAGATGAAAAATATATAATATAATTTTTTCCATATAAAATATATACTTTTTAATACGTTTTTTATTTATTTGTTTTGATATGCGCAATATATATATTAGATTAGATTTTACATTTAATTTAAGAAAGATAATATATTATAAACTTTTTAAACAAAATTAATATATTAAGTTATTACGTAATAAATATAGTTATTTTATTTAAAATACTTATAACGAATTAATTAAAGTATAATATTTAATTTTATTTATTATATTTTAAAATAAATATTAATAAAGTTATATAAGGGTAATTTTTATTTTATATTTAAAAGTAGTTATTTACATTAAATACTAGTTGTTATATAATATATTTATTTGGTAGTTTATTTATTTTATTATTTATAATATTTTTTATAATTTATTTTATTATATACTTTTTGTAATAGTTTATATAAAAAAATTTAAAAAAATATATAAAAATTATTTTCATTTTTTAATTTTAATATATATATATTACATCTATTTTTAAATCATAATATTCTTCTTTAATTTATTACGTTTTTATTTTTATTAATTATTTACCTATTTATGTATTTATTTATTTGTTTATATATTCTTAAGTTTTGCTTTTTATGTAAAGTATTTTTATAAACTTTAAGCTTTATTACAATATAGATTAACTGCTTTATAACATATTTAAAAATCTAGATTTTATATGTTAACGTTGTTTTGTTATTAACTTTCTAACATTATGTCCCTTTGGAAGTTCGAATTCAGGATGTGGGTAAATTCAGGATGTAGGTGGGGGACACTAGTGCAGTATTACCTGTCAGATATAGGGGACATCAGTTGCATTATGATATTAGGCGAATTGCATGTGTTATCGCACTCGTATTGCTCTTGTGTAGCCTAACAACAGAACATATATATTTTAATCAGGAGGGGGGCTTGCCTTATTTGGTGTGCTATAGCACACCTGGCTAGTTTTGACATTATCAGAGTAAGCATATTAAGAAACGAGTACCAACCAAGGGTTGCAGGCCCATCCTTCCACCAGTGCTGTCCTTTCATCCTGATTCAGTCTACCTCTCACCACTAGAACATGTGGACCCTCTTAGACGAGTGGAACATGGCCGGCAGCAAGTCCTTGTTGTCGTTCAAGCTCTCCACGGCACCGCGGAGACGTTTTGGAGTTCTCTTGATGACGGACGCGCTGAGATTCTTCTCAAGACGCTCTGCGTGCATCTCTAAGAGCTTCTCTCCTAGCGCTAACACGGTGAAGTGCCCCGCCAGCTTCGCCGCCGTCTTCCCATGCTCGAGAATCTGGTCCATGACCCGCTCGAAATCAAGGCCCTCGCTATCCTTGCCCGGGTCGTCTGACAAGCTGCTTAGCGCCCTCTTGGCCAGGCTCGTACCCTCCTTGAGCATCTCAGAACCGGCCTTCATGCCCTCCTTGCGCACCTCGACGCCCGAATTGGCCCAGTCCTGGCTGTCGATATATGTCTCTAGGATCTTGCACAGCTTGCGCTTCTTGCGCGCCATGTACGTGTTCCACACACTCAGCAGGCCCGGTTCAGGCGAGGCATCGTGGAAGTTGATCTCGTCGGCCGCGATGCGGTACCCGTAGAACTCGTGCGTCGCCCCCAGCTCAAAATGGCACAGGAACCACTTGGCGCCGGGCGTGTTGGAGAAGCGCGCGAGCACCCACTCGCCGGCGACGTACTCGAGGTCTGGCGTCTCTATGAACTTGATCATGCGGCTCACCATTTTTTCCTCTTTGGTCTGGTTCTTGTCGTCGACGTCGTCGAGTGCGTCTCTGCCTTCCTGCTCTTCTTTGCTAGGTTCAGCGGATTCCTTCTTGTCGCCCAGGGGCAGAGTCAGGTGTGTAGCGGCGATTCCCTTCCGAAGCTCCGCGTCCACCTCCTCTTCGGGGTTCCTCCTCTGCATTTCGATGACCTTTCTCTCGACCGTTTCGACTACATCGAGCTGTTTCTCCAGGATGTGCTTCTCGCACGTAAACTTGACCGTAACCATGGCGAAACCCGTGCTAATAGTGCACGTGCCTGTAATCTTCTGGTGCCGGCTAGCGGCTTTGCGGATAGCGGTACGCAGTTTCTCTGGCTCAAGCATCCTGATGATGACGCGCTGGATGTCGAAGATACCTTCAATGCCCGAGTTGTTAACGATGATCGGGTTCGGCGAGATGGTGCTGCCCATCCCGTTTGTCCCAGTGACTTTCTTAGCATATTTAGTTTCGCTGATGTCGATGGCAACCTCTTGGACCTCGGGCGGTAGGGTTGCCTTTGGCTCAGTCGGCGAAGCTTCAGCAGCAGGTGATTCTGGCGATTTTTCGTCTTCCTCGTCTTCATCATCGCTGCTATGCGCGTCCTGAGGCGTGATGCTTTTGATGAAGCCCATCACACGCGAGTGCAGTGGTTTCCAGATCGCTTTTGTCAACTGTGGCTCGGGCGATGATGGATCTTGCGGTTCTTCAACGACCGTCTCTGCCGTACTCATGGTTGGTGAGAGTGGGGTTGGAGCTCCAGTCTCGGCCGGAGGGCTCTTGGATGATCCAGAATCCCTTTTGCCAAATTTGCCGAAAGACGGTTTCGAAAATCCCATCCCTTTCTTCGAGGAGGCTTCAGACTCGCTAGGTTTTCCGGGAAACATGGGTAGAGACATCTTGCCTTTAAGCAACGAGGGTGTCATGGAAAGTGGAGGACGCATTCCGAACGGGAGAGAGCCGCTTTCGCCACTCTCTGTTTCCGACTTTTCAGACTTCTTGTCCTGACTCTTAGGTGGAGCAGGTACGTCGCCGCAATTCTTTTGGATGAACATCAGGATCTTGCCGATACTCTTCTGCTGCTGCTGGAGAGCGGCAAACTGAGCCTTCTTGACGAACCGGATTACTCCCTGAATCCATTCAATAGGAACGTTTCTCTGCTCTTTCTTCTTGACGAAGTTGATGGCTTCGCGGAGCATGGTAAATGTATTTTGGTACGCCGCCATCACCTCATGCATCCGGATTTGCACCAGCTCGGCCCGCTCCTTGTTCGCATTATCTGGCAGCTTGAATGCCTTCAGACTCGAGGGGTGCAGCGACCGGCCACGAATGGGGCTCGCCCATTCTGTTCCAGTCCAATTGAAGACAGAGACATCGTTGGATGAAATAACGATCTCGTCCATGAGCCGCGACAGTGCCTTTGGGAGTTCGTCAGGTTTAAAGGTGGGATATCGAACATCAAACAAACCCATCAGCGAGTATGCCGCATCCGGCTCGAAAGTGACTTCCCTTTTTGTCGCCAGTGACATAACCGTCTCAGCGGGGAACTTGGTCCGGACAGTGCCTTCTTGCCAGCTGCTCAGATTGTTCACGTTGCTGAACTTGGCGATGTATTCTCTGTCCCGTAATACCGGGTCCCTCGCCTCGGCAACTAGACACTTGAGCAAGAAGTCGATAACTTCTTTCGCATTTCCTCCGTTAGGAAAGTACTTCTCGGGCGCATTCTCTCGAAGATAGTCCTTGAAAATATCGAACAGGGTCTTGTTGACGCGGTTTCCGTTATCTTGTTCTTCGCTCAGGCCCTTGGTAGCAGAGTAAACGGCTTCGGCTATACGAGAGGTGGCAGTCTCCCTGTCGATATCCTTGGGCATCTGGACTCCCAGGTCTTCGAGAATAATGATCAACTTTTGCGCTACCTCAATTCTACTGGCGTCCTCATCCGCCTTGTTGGAGGTGAAGAGGCTGTTCTCATTCCGGTTCCTGAGCTGTGGTTGCTATCAGTAACTGTCCATAAGATGAAGCTTGAAAACTTACGTTGGCATTTCCACGCTTCATAATATCCTTCAGTACATCCAGCTTCCAGAAACCCTGCAGCTCATCCACTTCCTGAGGTACCCTCTCATCGGTATAACAATACAGCGCAATGAACGGGCAGATATAGTAGTAGGGACCAAGGTTCTCAACCGGTCGACTCAAGGGCCCCCACGCAGAGTTAACATAGAAGGTGTTCTTGCTCAGGATTAACTCCTGGAGAGTCCACCCGCGCGTGGCCCACCGGGGCTTCTCTTTATCAATATCTCCGAAGCTTGTGTAATTGGGTTTGCGCGAGCGGTCCTTCCTCAATATGTCCCATTCACGGATCCACTCCTCCGGCTCGTTACTCTCGTCCAGATGCACCAGGCAGAACTCGGCGTGCGCGTACCAGTCGCCCATGAGCGAGAACGACTCGACCTCCTCGCTATAGTTGCGCTTGTCGATGCAGCACGAGTCAAGCCACAAGTACCGCCTCTCGCAGCTGGGGAAGAACTTTTCATCGAAGACTTTCTTGGCGCATTCGATGGACTGCTCGATCTTGATGGCTGATCGCCATCGTTCCAGGCACGAGAGCAACTCATCAACTGCGGCACGCAGGTGGCTGTTCTCTTGGAAGAACTTGAAGTCCTCTTGCGAAGCTTCGCGTGATGGTTGAGCCTTCTCAGCTCCGTCCATCCTAGGGCTCTGTTCGTCGTCCCTACTCTCTGCGTTGGCAGCTTGGTTGACTTGGCCCTTGGCGCTGAGGGCTTTGTCCTCCTTCTCTCGGGCAAGGTTTTCGAAATCATTGGCGTTCATCATGTTGGTATGGCGTTCGGCCTTCGCATCTTGGTCGCTTTTTACAGCGTTCTCGACCGATTTGACGCCCAATCGGCTGGCTAGCAAGCCCCTGACGATGTCGCCACTTTCGTCGCTCTTTGGCATCTCACCCGAGACATTAGAGGCGAGGAACCTGACAAACATTTCTTGTTCATCGATTTCCAGCCGGCACTTGTCCTTGATCTTCTGGACATCGCTTCGCTGGTCCTCACTGTACCCAACCGCTGTCGCCCTCCCTTCCACAATGGAAGCTCTAGCAGCAAGTTCTTTGATCCTCTGCAAATCTGACGATTTCATATCTGTGATAAAGCTGTATTCGATCTCACTGCCCTTCCAGCTGTGAGACACAATGCAGTACTCCCCAGTGATTCCGATACTGGGGCGTTCAACCAGATTTCCCGTAGCCATGTCAAACATGCGTATAGGGTATCGCACGGGTTTTGAAGCCGGCGTGCTGACCAGCGCCGAGTCATTGGGGCTATCCGTTTGAGGAATAGGGGTGGGATCGAAAGTAGGCTTGAAGCGCGGGATGAACAGAAGGTTCAGTAGAGCCCGTAGTTTATCTGAGTTCTTGTCGAAATCATTGGTAAATTCCTTGACGAACTCCTCAAACTTGACCAGCTCGACTGCTTTCGAGGGCAACAGCGTTTTAGTTGTGATGTACTCCATCTTATCTGTGTGGTTTGGTATTGCTGTCAAAATAAGAGAGCCGAGCCAAATACTAACCCTATATAAGAGGATCGCTTTTTAAGAACCATATACACAGCCGAAGAGCTTGGTTGACGGGTAAGTTTCCGGGGACAGGAAGAGGGAGCGGCGCTTGAGCCGGAAAGTTGCTCTGAGCTGACTCTCTTGGCGTGTCATACTGCCGAGAGGCTGGGAGGAGAAGATGCGAGGTCCAATAAATCTCTTGTCGATATTGTAATTGCAGTTCAGCTGTAGAATCAGCGGACAAGATCGATAATGTTGTAGACAATTGGTTCGGGTAAGACGAAAGGTTCACTCTTGCAGTAGCGTAATAAGGCTCGGCGGCCCATCGTTGAAAAGGCTTAATTGCTCCCGCACTCCCCATCCAACCACGCTGGGGAGTGAAGCCTCCAGTGCTTGTTGGGCAACGATGCTTTTGGGCGATGCTGCAGTTGTGCTGCTGGAATATCCGGTTTTGTCCAGCTGATCTTTGGCGGGGTAGGTTGCCAATTGGTCGATATGCGCCTTTCAGCCAGCCCCAATTACTGTTGCGCCATATCCGGTAGTTCCCTAGCTTCATCCAAGAACCGCTGAGCGTGTCAATTAGGGGCGCGATGATCTCCATGATGCTATTTGAGGTGTTTTGCAGAACTGACTCGCTAATCGTGCTGTGGCTTTTACTAGAGCTATCTTCTGCACCTCATTCCCCTCAGCAATCCCACCTCAATTACAACGATTTATTCAGTCATCTCATCCCGCAACGCCGAAGCCGTTGTTGACTTGGCCTTGCCAACTAGTGAAGGGTTATCATGGCTTCGTACCACCGAGTTCTCGGGGTCTTCGACAGATCGATCCATGCTAGAAGCCTGGAATGTGACTAGTAAGTAGCAATCCCATAAGCGAGTTCCGTATCCCAAAATAACAATTCGAAAGTGATATTGATCCCTGGGACATCTTAATTGATGAGGAACGGTGGACCGGCAAGATTCGCCTAGTCGGCTTTGTTGATGTATTCTTCCTGATCTGCTACTCCGGCAAGGAACGCTTCGAGAAAGGTCTCATCATCTACAGTATGTGTAGTAGCACGGGCTGATTACGTGCGTGCGTTTAAGTCCACGAGACTGACCTACGACAGAGGACAACGACTCCGTCCGTAGCACTCTGGAACGTGCGGGGAAAGACACGACGGAATATGTTGTTAACCGAGACGCCTTGGTAAATGAAAACAGTGAGTAGTTTGGCTCGTTATGGCCTCCAAACTCCTTGTGATCACCGTTAATGCCGGTAGGCCCTCTCTATTGTTGACTTTTGGGCTCTGGCTAACCGAATGGTTCACTTTTCTAGTCCAGAAGTCGTACTACAGCTTCGAAGATGACAAGAGCAGCCTCAGTTACGAGATCCTCGGGTTGGGGCATCCAGTCGGCATAAATTCGAACTACGACCCGGGGTCCCTAAAGCAATATAAGATCAAGATTCGCAAGAGTAGTGACTTGGGTGCTAGAAGTGAGTATCGCTAGTAGCTGCTCAATGGGTGTCCCTGACCTAACGCCGGCAGAACGAATCCAACGCGGCTTGCGGCAGCATACCCTCAGCGACTTGATGGTTGATGTCGTCCGCCTGGGATTCATCACGCAGGCGGAGCTGATATCAAAAGTGATAGCCATGGCTGTCGCCGGTACTGCTACAGACGACCTAGCCAGGAAGTATCTCCAGGTGCTTAGCGGTGGGCAGCCGGGGAGTCCAGGTCTTTCGAGAGATAGGATGTAGGACTAAGATGGCCCTCCCCACTCCGCGCCAACGCCCCATCCCATAACGCTCCACCCAATGTTGAAGCCATCAACACCACAACTCTTAGTCGTTATAGCTAAATTTAATTAAATTTTTATGTCACGTAATGAAAAAGTAGAGTTGAGATAATAATTGCTGTCAAGTATTTAAAAAAGTTGTGTCGGCTAGCAGGGGTGCTAAAGCACCCCATATACGGAAGATTCCCTCTGATCGGAACATATATATTCCGGGACTAGATCACCTTAAAGTGCAGTACGCGCTTTAAAGCATCTGTAACTAATTATCAATATAATAATAACTAATATCCCTTATATCTAATAATTAAAAGTTTTATTCGTTTAATTTAGGTATATATTAACTACTTAAATACTTTTAAAACGATGTAAGCTATATATTAATTATAATTACCTAAATACGCTAATAGCAAAAATAACGACCGTACCGTCGACGTCCTCCGTTATTGATAAAGCACTTAAAAATTAGAATTACTTTAAAGGCGAATTTTAATTTAAAGCTTACGTACTTAATATTTAAGATTATATCAATTTTAATTAAAACCTTTCGTAATTTATTAAACTTATGAAACCTGATATAACTTTTTACCTAAAAAGAAATATTCGTTATACAATGCGAATTACTACCTTATCTTTATTTATATTTATGTTTTTCGAAAATATTACCGAAAATATCGATCCGATTAAATACCTAATAAATACCTTTAAAATAACGACCGAAAATAAATAAGTTTATAATTAGGATTTTACGGCGTATACGTATAAGAATTAAAAGTACGATACTTTTAGTAAAAATATTAACAACCTTATGAAATAAGTTCTAAAGTTTATATTTCTAACGATTAACAAAATAAATCTTTTTTTAGGAAAAAATTTACGGAAATGGTACGTTTGCCTGGCCAAATCCGGTAAGGTATACAATAGCAGGCTCCTAATTAATACCTAACAGAAATATCGTAAACGGCTAAAATAAATTTCGAAGTTAGCAAAAAAGCTAAATAATTAAATTATAAAATAGTAAAAAATTATGGCCTAAAAATAACAATATAATATTCCGGAAACGAAAACGATAATAATATAAGTTAATAATCTATATATAACATTAGCTTCCATTATTAAAATTTAAATAATTACTCTCCAAATAATTAAGAAAGTGGAAATTAATAATAATACGATTAATTATTAAAAAGTAATAACTAACCTTTTAAACTATTAAATTATAATAAATTTATAACAGTTATTAAAAATTTTAAAATAACGTTTTTAACGTTTTACGAGATATTAGCAAATACCCTTAATTAGAACGATATTAATTAAGAAAAAGTTAAAGATATTAATAATTAATTACGTAATAAAACTTTTTAAAAAACGTCGAATCGAGGTAACTGTAAAGGTTTATATTTAGACTAAAATATTAGTAAGCGAAAACGTAACAAATTAAACTTATAAGGTATACGCTATAAAACGTACTTAAACTTTTACTATAAGTTATTTTAATACTTTTATATATTTTTTAATAAAATCTTAAAAATTTTTAGAAATACCGAAGGTTTAAAATAAATTCGTTCGAAATCGTATTGCTATTAAGTAATTTTTTTTAAAAAATTAACCGTTTGTCGAAATTTATAGAAAAACTTAATAAATAAAATATAAATTAATTCCTAAAAGGGGTAAAATAAGTATTAACGTACTTTTTAATTATTAATTAATATAACACCATAAATGTTTTGTTTTACCTTTTAAAAAATTTATTCATTTTAGACTTAAGGTTTATAATATATATTTTTAACTTAATTAACAAGTTTTTAAATTTTAAACTAACCGTATAAAGCGACAAAATATACGCAGGTAACAGTTTCGTCCCGATTAAGGGGTACAGAAAGGTTAATATATTTCTTCGAAATTTTTACAGAACGAAAATATTATGTTTATATAACGTAACCCATTACGAAAATTTCGTATACTATTTAATATTATTTCGGTAACTCCAAAAAAAAAACACTAATAAAATAATAAAAATTTTAATAATTATATTTAAAATAAATATAATTAATACGTTATTGAAAACATTAATAAAATAATACCTTATACACCCTTAATTACTTATGAATAAAATATTAATTTGTATATAGTAAAACCACCGCTTATCGATAACGGTATTATATAATATTTAAAATTAAAATATACAGGCTCTAAAATAATCGCTTAAAAAGTTTTATAATAATTAAATATTAAATATATAACAAGGTAAAAGCTAAAAAGTAAATACGCCGTAAGTTAAAAAAGGAAATATCCTAATTAAAATAAAACTTGCCGTTAAGTTTACAAATTTTTAAAAAAAACCTTAAAAGGTATAAATTTATTATATTTATAATTAATGAGTACTTAAACTTTATCTAGAATACTTACTTTAAAAACCGAAAATAAAATATATTAATCATAACGTTTCGGCATTTCTTAAATATTTTAAAAAATTAAAATTAAATTTGCCTATAAGTAATCGAATACGATAATAAAATCTTAAAAAATTACTAATTTCGAAATATACTTTAATTATCTTCTTTTAATATCAAATTTAAACTTTTAATACCGCATACCTAAATCTAAAATAAAAGTATAAAACGTTTAAAAGATATAATTAAGGAAAAAACGATTACGATGCGAAATGGCGCTAGATTACCTTCGTTCTTAATTATATACATTTTTAAAACAATAATATATCTGTATAACTATACCCCTAAATATATACTTTTTAAGTAAAACGTATACGAAATATATTATATTTATTTAACATATAAAAATAATATTATAGTACTTAATTAAAAACCTTAATAGGCCTACCTACAAGCATATAGCTATATAACTTACGCTATAATACCTAACGCTATAAAAATTAAAAATTTTAAAAATTATATCCTAAAACATAAAAAAATACTTTATTAATCACCGATTTACGAATATTTACGCATTTTAGATCCCACTAATTAACAAAATTATTACTATTCGAAACGTATAATTTAACAAAAAAAACCACATTTTTTAATAATATCAAAAACTTAAAAAATGACTTTTTATACATTATAAAAGAAAAATTATAAAAGTTATTCCAATAAATAAAAATACCTAATCAAGCTAATAACTACTTAATATATACCTAAGAAAAAAATAAAAATTTAAATAAAATTTAGGTACCGGTTAAATTAGAGAAATAGTTTCAAAAAATACTAATATAAAAACTATACGGAATAAGAAAAAAATAAAACTATCTGTAAAAGATTAATCACTCCTATATAACCTTTATATTCGAACTATTACTATTATTTAAACCATTACCGCTATCTACATCTGCCCTAATAACTATTATAATCATTACGCCAACCGAAAAAATCAAAATAACCCTAAGCTTCCGTCCTTTTATCTAATATAAAATAACGGTAAAAAATAAAAATACCTTACAAGTACAAAAATCCCCGTACGTTCCGTACTAAAAAAGTATTATCCGAAATAATAACAAAATATAGGAAGCAGCATTTAATACTAAATATAAAACCCACTCCGTATATATACTCGATAACCGGCCGGTAAACTACGGAAATTTAAGAAAAATAATTATCTGAAATACGCATTACCCTAATCAGAATAACTCTAATATATCAAATATAAAGGTATTACCTAAATCATTAAAACGGATATACCGGCGGGGTTTACCGTTACCACTACGAAATTATAAAAAACTAAATACATATCCATTAAAGGAGATATTTCGTAAAGTTAAAAAACTTACTTGTAAAACTATAAAAAAATAGGATTTTAAAAAGCCGTTAATTAATTGCTAAAAAAAAGTTTTTAAATATATATAAATATATATTTATAAATTTAACAAGCATAACTAACTCTACAAATACAAAACCCGTCTCGTCGTACGAAACGATTAATAACTTAAAAACGCTTATAACGATATATATCTAACTATATTTGCTAAAAAATTATTTCAAGCTTTAATCGTTATTATAGTTAGGTTTAATTTAAAACTTAAGGAATATAACGCTATAAACGTTTTTGTAATACTAGCTTACCTTACGGAATATAGATAAAAACGCTCTAAAATACTCGTAATATAATAAAATTCTCCTAATTAAAAAGATACTATATAAATCAAAGAAGTTATTTCTATTATAGTAAAAAGATTTTACTGAAATATTTAAAAAATTAGGATTTAACCCCGTTCCTTACGAACTTAATTATTTTATTTATTAAAAGGTACTTATCTATTTTTTCGTAAACGATATTATTATAACATATCGTAAAAAAAAAAAAGTTTTTGTCGATTAATTAATCTAATAAATATAAAAACGATATATCTTTATAAGGGGTAAAAATTTATAATAATTTCTCGGCATTAAAATAATTAAAAATAAACTTAATAAAAAATGTAATTATTTTAATACGACTTTATAAATAAGCTAATTGACTTAATCTTTAAAAAAGTTTAAATAACTTTTTAAAAAACGTTTATAACTAATGTTAAATTATTACTAAATATTAAAAAAATCGGTTCCATTTTTTTTGTAACAATTAATATACGACCCGATATATCCTTTACGGTATTCCGACTTACTCGATTTAACTTAAATCCTAATAACGCATATTATAAAATTACTAACCGAATTATATTATACCTAATCGAAACCAAAACATTAACGTTATAGTTCGAAAGTAAGAATTCGTTAAATATTTAAAACGATACCTTTTTCGCCGATAATACGATCGACTGAAAAAGTTTTTAAATTTACATTATAAAGTTATTAGAAAAAATAATAAAAGCCGAACGAATAAATAAATTATAATAATTACATTTATAATAAAAACGGAATTATTATCCTTTACGCAGGTTGTAAAAAAGCCTTATTCAATTCTTAATTAATTAAATAATTAAAATTTATTTTAAACATAAAGCCGTTAAATATAAAATACGATAATTAATAAATTATTCGGCTTATTAACATTAATACTACTTTATTAATAACGTAATTACGATATATAAATATATATAATTATTAATTATAAAAAACCGTAAAAAAACCTAATTAAAATAAATTATACGCTTATAGGTAATATATTTTTTAACGAATTAATTAAAACGTTATTACACAACCCTTTTTTATATTTTAAAAAATAACTAAAATTAATAAATATTAAGAAAACTCTTAATTAATAAAAAATTGCCTTACGAGTAATGTTAAAAAAGGAATTAATTAATTAAAAGGATTTAATCCCTGGAAAATAAGTAAAATAAAATGTTATAACTTTAAGAAATTATAACGATTAACGCCGTAAATACTTTAAAGTGTTAAAAGGGTATATCGACTAGTAGGGGTGTTAAAGTACCCCATATATAGAAGATTCTCTTTAATCGGAACATATATATTCCGGGACTAGATTATTTTAAAATACAGTATACGCTCTAAAGCACCTGCAACTAATTATTAATACAATAACAACTGATATCCCTTATATCTTATAAGTTGTTTTATATGTAGCTCGCTTATATAATATATTATTATTATATTATAATCTAATCTTTTCTTAATATTTTATTAAATTTTTAAAGATTTACTCTTTCTGCAATAGCTCCACTTTTTGCACCTGACACCACCTGCTATACCGCCGCCACCTAGTATTATAATTATATATAGCTGCAATTATAATCGCAACTTCTTAATTTTCTTTTAGTATTTTAAAGCTTCGCAGTAATAGCAATAATAATAACACCGTCATTCCGTTATATCTCGTCATTATAGCGGAAATCTCGAATTCTAAGACAGGCGGTACAAAGATATTATAACGTTTTAAAATAGGTTAATTAAAATATTATTATAATATATATAAAGTTTATTATACATTTTATTAATAAGGGTGCACCTTAATAAATTAATTAAAAATGAGTGTAATTTGTTAATGTTTATATAAGGGGGTTACGAAGGGAAAACTAGGTGCGAACTGGTAGGTGTGCTAGGTGTATACCAGGTAGAAGTGGGGCTAGTAGAGAAATAGCAAATCTTAATTTTAAACAATTTATATAAATACCTACTAGGCGGCACTAATAAAATTATTATTAATTACTAAGCCTCGTTTTTAAAGTCGCTATTTTTATATATCTCTTATTAATTAGCTTAGCCGGTACTTATTACTATATAAAAATTTAAAAGTTTAATAATCGTAGCCATAACCGAGCCGTAAACGATGCTACCTTAAAATAAGGGCTTGATTTTAGAGAGGTAAGACAAAAAGGTAATATAAAAAGAATGTAAAGGTACGGCGATTGGAAACTATAATAATTATTAGATATAAGGGACATCAGTTGTTGTTATATTTATGACTAGTTATAGGTGCTTTAAAACGCGCACTACATTTTAAAATAATCTAGTTCCGGAATATATATATTCTAATCAAAGGGAATATTCCATATATACGGTGCTAAAGTACCTTTTACTAGCTAATACATCTTTTTAATACCTTAAAGCATTTACGGTATTAATTATTATGATTTCTAAAGTTATCATTATTTATTCCACCTTTCCTCCGGTAATAAAATCGTTTTAATTAATTAATTTATTTATTTTTAAAATTATTCTTAAAACGTTTTTTATTAGTTAAAAACTTTTATACTATTTATTAATCTTAATTATTTTTTATAATATTTAAGAGGTTTACGTAATAAGGTTTTAATTAATTTATTAATTAACATATTACTTATAAGCGTATAACTTATTTTAATTGAGTCTTTTTTATGGCTGCTTATAACTAATAATTATAAATTTTTATATATTATAATTTCGTTATTAATAAAGCGATATTAATATTAATAAGTTATATAATTTATTAATTACCGCATTATATATTTAACGATTTTATATTTAAAATAACTTTTAGTTTAGTTATTAGTTATAAGCTAAATAAACCTTTTTTTATAATTTATATACGAGATAATTATTCCGCTTTAATTATAAACGTATTTATTATATTTTACTTACTCACTTATTATTTTATTATTTTTTAAGCAATTTTATAACGTGAGTTTAAACTCTTTTCCCGTTAATCGTATTATTTATAAAAGAAGTGTTACTTTAAATATTTAATACATTTCTATCTTTAAAGTATAACGTTAACGTTTTAATTCCGATTAGGTATATTATATCTCGATCGGCAGCTTTATAATATATGTTATTAAAGTTTAAATTAAATCGAGTAAATTGAAATATATTAAAAAATATATTAAATCGCGTATTAGTATAACGGCTAGGCTAATTAACCAACTATTAAACCTAAGTCGACGGGTTTATATTAGTAAAGTACTGTAAGAAACTAAGCAATAAAATAACTTAATCACGTCTTGTAATACCAAAAGTGTTTTAAGTAACAAAATTATATTACAAACTGGTATTATTTAATTACGTAGTTACGGAGATATATATTTTTTCTTTATTTCTTTTTGATTTAACGGAATAATTTAGATCCTTTCGTTTAGATATATATTACTCCTTTTTAATTTAACGAAATAGTTCGGATTCTTCTATTTAAATATATATGTTATTCCTGTAACCGATCAACTTAAATCCTGTTTTGGTTTTAATACGACCGTTTTCGTAATTTTTACCAGTTAAACCGTAATACGATTTCCTTTCTTTTAAATTTTCGCCCCGAAAATTCTTGCCCGAAATAAAGATTTTTTATTCTATTATATCCGGTCGTATTAGCAAATTTCGTAAACACCGCGTTCGTAAGGAAAATGCGATATCAAAATACGATTAACGAAAAAAAAAGTACTTACTCGTTTTATTATTAATTCTAGTTTCGAAGTTATACCTTATACTTTTTATTTCCGCGTTAGGGATAAATACGTTATATCCGATAACGTATTTCGTTACGATAATGATATCTGTAAAAAACGGTAATGCGATAATTTTGGCGTCCTTTTAACTTTTTTAAATAATATTAATAATGAAATAAAACGCTTTAAATTAAAAAAAATATCGGCTCGTTAGCAATTACGCGATATTCGCGGAAAGTTAAAAGTTATTTCGCGTTATTTTAACGAAATCTTATCTCGTTTAAATCACTTTCATACATAATAAAAATTTCTTTATAAAAAAGAAATTAATATAGTTAATCGAGACTTCAATTTTTGGATAAATTAAAAAAATAGGAAAAAACGAAACATTTAGCGGCTGAAAAATATCGTTTTAAGACTTTTTTGCTTGCTTTTACTTCCAACTGGTTATTACCCGAAAGGTTTTTTCCTAATTTTAATTAGGATTTTTTCTTACGGAATTCCGTTATTAGTAAAAGTTTTTTAATAAGCGTTAAACGTTAGCAAAATTTTTAACGGGTTCCTAAAAAGATTTTAAGTCGGGGTAATTTTTTTTTAACTAGATATTAAGTAAGTTTATTAGCTTTTCGTACGTCTAAAATTTTTTTATTTTATATTTTTATTTATTTTTTATCTTTACGTTATCTTACTTAATATATACCTTAATAATATTTGTAATTAATTTAAGTAAGAATATATAAAAAATTGGATAAAATTTAACTTTAGATAGTAAATCTAACTAATAATTATTATTTAAAATTTTCTTAGTAATTTTGTATAAGTTAATGTACTTAAAATTAAATTTTTTGTTTAAGCGTTTTGTTTATATATTTTTGGTAATTAGGTAAATTATTTCCCTTTCCACGAAAGTTAATTTTTTTAACCGTTTTTCGTTATGATATTTTTTCATTTAACCGCGTACGAATTCAAACTTTATCTTTATTTTTTGGTGCAATTGCTTAAATTATTTTAACGTAAGGATAGTTTTAATATTAAATAGTTTTTTTTTCTGCGTTTTTTTATAAATTTCTAAAGTAAAACCGAAATTGGCAGTAATTGAGATAATTTTAATACTTTCGTAATAACTAGTATTATAAGTTATTTAGGCTATTGGTAACTTTTTAACTTAATCATTTTGTTCGTAATTAATATAATATCGTAAATATGTTTCGAATATTTAATTTTGCCGTTTTATTTACCTGTTTATTTATAATCGGAACGCGTTAAATAACTTATAATTTAAACCGATTTGTACCATTAAGTTTTGTTAGAATTTAAAAATAAACGTAATTTTTTTATTAAAAATAATTTCGTATAATAATTTATATACGCTAAAAATATTTTTAAAAAAGATATACGTTATTTATTCGGCGTTATTATCTTTATTGTAAGGTAAAAAATAGGAAAATTTTGTAAATCGGTTAACGATTACGAAAACGTTATCGTAATATATGCCCGTAACTAGGTTTTCTAATAAAAAAATTTAATAATAAAATTTATAGTAATAAAGTTTTATGGTCGTTTTGCGATTAGTAATAACTGTAATTTTTCATATGGTTTATATTGTCGTATTTTTGTTTTAACATAAATATCGTATTAATTCTTAACTTTTTGGACGATATTTTTTATTTTTAGAAATTCGTAAATGCGTTAAAGGCGTTTTAGGGTTTTGTGGATTCCTAGGTATCTGTATAATGAGTATTTATATATTTTTCGTATAAGGTTTTTTTAATATTTTTTTAGAATTTATAACTTATTTATTCTTTTCAGATAAATTATCGTTATATATTTTAAGGTACGGCCCGTATAATCGCCATTTATTGTGGACGTAAATGTTTTTCGGTAAAAATGTCGAAAATTGCATAACTAACTTTAACTATTTTTTTAAAAAATTAAGTCGTCGGCTAAGGGCATCAGCTTTTCCGTTTTCCGAACCTTTACGGTGGATAATAACGAAATTATACTTAACTAGCTTTTCGGCGTAATGGAATTATCGTATTATAAGTTTTTTGATTATAGTAAACCGAGTAAGATTTTTATGATCCGTATAAACTTTAACCTAATATTAATTACTTTTAGAAAAATGTTTGAATTTACGAAATGCTTTAATAATAATTAAAAATTCTTTATTAGGGATAATATAACGTAATGTAAACCATTATAATTTGTAATAAAAAAAAGTAATAAGATATAATATATTTTGATTATTTTATTATTTAATTACTACGTCTAAAGTATAATTTAACGCGTCGGTTTTTAATTTTATTAAGCGATTAGGATCGTATATAATTAGTACTAGTTGGTTTATAATAACTTTTTTAATTTGTTAAAAGGGTTTTTCCGTTTTTAGCATTTATTAGAATTTTTCTTTTTTTCGAATAAATTTGTTAAAAAGTATTACTATCCGGCTAAAATTTTTAATAAATTTTCGATAATAATTAGCGAATTTAAGAAAGGTTTGTATTTCCTTAATTATAATGGGCTTTACCTAATTTCGTATTATAACGATTTTTTTAAGGTTTATTTTGATATATCTGGAAGTAATAATATAACTTAAATATTTAATTTTTTACCTATGAAATTAGCTTTTTTCAGCGTTAATTAATAAGTTAATATTTTGAAATAATTATAATACTTTATAGACGTATTTTTTATGTTATTTTTCGGTTTTTAAAAAAATAACAATATCGTTAAAATAACATATTACAAAAATATCGAGGTATTTTTTAAGAACGTAATTAATTATTTATTAAAACGTAATAAATATATTAGTAAATTTTATAAAGCTAACGAAAGATTCGTAAAAACTATATTTAATTCGAAAGGTTATTTTCTATTCGTGGTCTTTTTTAATTCGAATTAAGTTATATCCGTTTTTAAGATTAAAAGCGGTAAATTATTATACTTTATAAAAGCGATTTTTTATTTTACTAATAAGGGGTAATGGTATTCGGTTTTTAATAATGATATTGTTAAATTGCTGATAATCCATAATTAATCGTAATTTTCTAGTTTTTTTTTGGTATGAAAAATATAAAATATCTAACTAATAACTTGGATAATCTAATTTATTTTTTCTTAAATCGATTTTCTAAATATTTTCGAAATGCGTATAATTTTATAGTTTTATTTATTATTTTTTAGTAATTTCGTTTCGAACTTTTTCCAAAATAAGCGCTTATACTTGTGGTATTATAATAGTATATTAATTAATTTTTTTAATTTTGGGGGTTATTATTATAAATCTTTATTTAATTACTGTAATTTTGTTTTAATAGTAATAATAATATATCGTATTTATTTATAATGCCCGTTTTTTTTGTATCGTATTTTTATAAGTGGTAAAGTTTTTGTTATATTTTTATGTTAATATTTGTCGTTATTTTAGATCGAATATTAAAATCTTTATCGGTTTTTTTTATATTTATTGTTAGGTTATAAAGCGAATTTTACCTAGCTAATTATTTAATCGATTAAGGAATTATATTAACGTAACTATATTGTTTTTAAAATTATGTCGTATTTTTTTAACGGTATAATATCGAAGTTAATTATTATGTATTTTCCTAAAGTAAAAATATTAAGGTAATTAATTTCGCGCGTAATTTTTTTATTATCGTAAAAAAAAAGTTAATTTTTAGCGGTATTTGTAATATAAAGGTCCTTTTTATATTTTTATAATAGTTTAAGTCGGTTAATTACTTCCAATATAATATAGTTATTTTTTAATATTTCGTTATTTACTATAACGGTATATTAGTATGTTCCAATTCGTATTTTCAAAATAATAGGATTATCGTTATTTCTTATTACTGCTAAAGCCCTTTTTGGAAGCTTCCGTTAGCTTTTTTAGGTGTCGCCATTTTACGGCTTTTTTACAAGTAGTTTTTCTCGTTTAGGTACTGTTCGGATTAGCGTATTTATTTCCTTAAATTATCCGTTCGTTTTTGTAATTATTTGATAATATATTATTACTATTCGGCTTATACCTTTAACTAATAAATACGTATTTCGTATTTATTAGTTTCGTATTAAAGTTAAGTAATTAGGTTTTTCTATAACTTAATCGTCTTTTTTAATCGAAATATTTTTTCCGTTTATTATCGCTTTTTTTTATTTTACTATATGAATTGTTTTTTTATAAAATAAATTGCATTTTATATGGGAATATTTTTATTATTCCCTTATAATTCTTTAATAAATTAAGTAAATTCTATAATAATTCCTTTCTTTTTTTAAAAATTTATAGTAATAATCATTTTAAGGTAAAAATTAGCGATTTGTTATCGTATAACCAGGTTAAGTTCTTTTATAATTACTTTATTTTTGGGGTTATATATATACTATTTATAATAGTAAAAAAGATTTCGTTATAAGTATTACTTCCTTAAGGGCCAGTTTTATAAAGTTATTTTCTGATCGATTTTTTCTCTAGAGCAGATAATATAAAAATGTTGATATTACTATTCGTTATATTTGTTTTTTCCTGTTTTATTTAGGAAATTAAAACCTTTTCTAGCTATTCGAGTAATGCGTTTTTAATAAATCGTTTCCATTTTTCGTAGTTAGGATATTGCTATTGTCGATATAAAAAAGTATATTTTTTCTCATAAACGTTTAAAAAGCTAGGGCAAATTACTTCCGTTTATTCTTAGTATTCTTTTAACCATTTCTTTATAATTTAAAATAATCGTCGCTATTATTTTTTTTTTATGTTCGTAAAACCGGTTATTCGTAATACTATTAAACCTTTATTTGGGAGAATTTTTTGGCTTCCCGTTATTCTTATTGTATTTCCGGATTAAAGGATCCCGTAGTGCTTTTTTTTAACGTATCATGGCGAAAGTTTTTCCCTTTTTATTATTTAATAGTTATCCGGTAAGTACTAGAATTTATGGCTTATTTTGCTGTAATTTCTTAGGTAACCTGCACTCGGGGGCCTTATAACCTATTTTGCTATAATTCTAACATTTAATACGCCGCTTATTTTGTTTTTAAACGGCGCTAATTTTTATTAGTTTAGGTTTTATTCCGTAAGATATATTATATTATCGGAAGGTACTAATATTAACGTTATAATGTAATTTATCATTATGCTTTTCTTTGGTATTACGAATTCGTTAAACGTATTATCGATTATCGATTTTTACCGTTATTGCAATATAATTAATTAGGTACTTTAGTTGGTTTTTTTTAAACAATTTTTTTTTAGATTTTTTTTAAAGCCGTCGAAAAATCGAACCATTAAGGTTTTTTGTCCCTAATTAAGTTTTAAAAAAAACTGGATTAACTTATTACTATAACTAAAGGTAAATCCTTTTTATCATAACTATTAAATTTTCATTTCCGCTTTCATTTTCTTATTTACCATTTTAAAAATTTTTTATAAAATTTATTCAAACGTTTTATAATTATTATAAACCCGTACTATTTCCGGATTTTATTATTTTAAGGGTATTATGACATATTTTTCATAACAGGTTCGAACCAGATAACGGCATATCCTAAAAGTCGTTTAATTACGAATTTAACTCGCGTTATTAAAATAGCAAATCGTATTAAGAAATACGCGAAATATGCTTGATATTAAATAAAAAACAGTTATAATTTAATAAACGTTCTATCGAAAAATTTAAGCTTAAAAAGTTTTAACATTTTTTCTAACTCCTTATTAAAAGCTAGTTAAATTAATATCTTTCTAAAAGTTTATCATATTTATTTTAAAAGAGTTTAGGTAATTTAAAACGTTGAAATAAGCTCCGTATTATTTCGTTCGAATTAATTAATACGTTAGTTTATAAGGTCCAGACGTCGAAAGATTTCTTTCTTAATTAAAGAAAGCGATTACTTTTTTTCGTCCGAATTTATATTATTATTTTTAAGGACTTTATAAACGGACTATTTACTAGTAAACATATTATCGAAATATTACTTAAAATCTAATAATATTACTAAATAAAAACTTATAACGTATAACGGCTAAGTTAATTAATTAATTATTAAACTTAAGTTAACAGGTTTATATTAGTAAAATATTATAAGAAATTAAATAATAAAATAATTTAATTACGTTTTGTAATATCAAAAATGTTTTAAGTAACGAAGTTATATTATAAATTGGTATTATCTAGTTACGTAATTACGGGGATATATATTTTTTTTTGCTCCTTTCTGATTCGACGGAGCAATTCGGATCCTTTCGCTTAAATGCATACTGCTCCTTTCTAATCCGACGGAGCAGTTTAGATCCTTTTACTTAAATGCATACGTTATTCCCGTGGCCGATTTACTTGGATCCTGTTTCGGTTTTAGTGCGACCGTTTCCGTGGTTTTCACTGGTTGAACTGTAACAATTAACTATTATATAAAAAAAACTCATTTTTTTCTAATATTTGTTAATAAAAATTAAATAAGCTAAAGTAAAACTTAATAATAACTTAACGCTAGTTATAAGCGTTATTAAAAGGCTATTTTAATTTTTTTAAGAATTAAATAAATTAACTTATATATAAAATCGGACTAAAATAATTATAATTTTTATTAAATTTATCTTTAATTATTTTAATATTAAGAAATTATTATAAGTCTATATCCCTTATAAAGGTATACCGTTCTTATATTTAATAAATTAATTAATTGATAAAAGTTTAATTTTTCTTATAATATATGATAATAATATTATTTATAAAACGGAATAAGTACCTCTTAATGAATAAAATAACAAGCTTCGTAAAAACGGGGTTAAATCTTAATTTTTAAACGTTTTAATATAAGATACTACTAGATTCAAGTTATATTTTCTAGGCTAAGTCAAATATACGAAAATAGCTATACGATATAATTGCACGATAGATATTATACCTAATATCTTAAAATATAATAATTAATCGGTGGTTGCCACAATTTAAAATAAATTATATACCTTAGTTTCGTAAAACCTCACCTTATACGTAGTTGTTAGTATG
The DNA here is from genome assembly GCA_004155935.1 of Monosporascus sp. GIB2. Classification (NCBI taxonomy): domain Eukaryota; kingdom Fungi; phylum Ascomycota; class Sordariomycetes; order Xylariales; genus Monosporascus; species Monosporascus sp. GIB2. Next base: position 105,675 of record QJNV01000128.1, on the reverse strand, counting down.
TTAAGTGTTTTAATAAAGTTCTTTTATTATAATAAAGGTAATTTTCTTAATTTATATAGTATTTTTCTAGTTAAAAAAGTTTTATTAGGTTACGGATATTTTAAAGATATCTTTATATACATTTCGTAAAATAAGTTGGTATTTACAAAAACGTTTATAATATTATATTATTTAAGTTTTAAGTTAAATCTTACCGCGATAGGAATTAAAATTCGAAATAACTTTTTAGCAAATATAAATTACATATATAATACCATAAATATTTTTAAGTTATTTATTATTTCGTATAACGAAATAGGTCTTTTATATTTAAAGTTAATTATATTTATTTAATTTTTAAATATATACCTATATACCTATATACACTTTAAAATTTATTTTCTTTTAATAGAAAATTAATTAAAAACTTTTTAAAATCTTATCTCTTTATAGCTTTACAAATAAATTCTTTTAACTTTACAAAATAACTCTCTTAATATATATATATTTAACTTTTTATAACCTCGTAAAAATAGTAGTAAATTGAGTTTATGTATCAGGCTTTACGACTTAAAAATTATATATATTTTCGTATCGAAAATTTTTCGATTAAGATAACGTATATTTTAGGTAATTAATTTTCTTAAACTTTCGTAATTTACCAGCCGATTAGCAATTATATTAATGTAATATATTAATTATCTTACGTTAAACGCGACTTCTTATAGTTTATAGGCGTATTAATAACCATTTTTTTAATACGGAATATATAAAAAGTCTACGTTTATAACTCGTAAAGTATTTTCGTTTTTTACTATTACTGTAGGTTAAATAAAACGATAAAAACTTAGAAAAAAATTTATTTCTATTAACGTAATAATCGTAATAATTATTAAGGCAAACAATAATGGAAATAATAAGATAAAAAACGGAAATAATTCGAATATAACGGTCATATAAAAATAATCAATTTTATATAAACAAATTTATTTTTCTTTATTCCGTACGTCTCGTACGCTTATACCATTTTAGTACTACCTCTTTTAACTAACTAGTAGTTGAATTATTCCTCTTAAATATTTGTTTTTTCTATATGTATATATTTAAATAGTTTAGATCTTAATTAAGTAATTTTACTTATTATAAAAGGTTTCATACCTCTTTTTTTATAATGTATAAAACGTTATTTTTTAAGTTTTCAATATTATTTAGAAAAGGTCTTTTTATTAAACTATACATTTTTAATAAGAATAACCTTATTAATTAACGAATTTTAAATTTCGTAAATATTCGTAAATTTATAACCGACGAAATAACTAACCTGCGTTTTAAGATTTAACTTTTTAAAAAAAAATATAACGGTAATTATTATAACGTAAGCCATATAGTTATATGTTCGTAGGTGCGCTTGTCAAAACTTTCGATTAAATATTATAACGGCGTTTTTATATACTGAGTAAATGTAATAATTATTATATAAGTTTTTACTAAAAAGCACGTATTTAAGGGTATGGTTATATGAATATATTGCCGTTTTAAAAATATATACGATTAAAAACGAAGATAACTTAATATTATTTCGTATTGCAATTGTTTTTTTCTTTAATTATACTCTTTAAACGTTTTGTACCCCTATTTTAGGCTTAGATATATAGACTTAAAAGCTTAAGTTTAATATTATAAGGAAGTAATTAAAGTATATTTCGAAATTGGTAATTTTTCAACATTTTATTATCGTATTCGAATATTTATAAAAAGGTTTTAATTTATTTTTAAGATAAATATCTTAAATAAAACCTAAGTACCTATTAGTAGTAAATATAACGTATTTATATCCTTTAAAGGTTTTTTTTGATATTTGTAAAATCGATAGTTTTATATTATTTTATTCGAGAGGCTTTTTTTTGGGCTTATAGCGTATTTACTTTTTAGTTTTCGCTTTACTATATACTTAATATTTGATTATTATGAAACTTTTTAAACGTATATCCTTTTTATAAAATTGTAATTAAGCGATTATTTTAGGTCCTAAGTATTTTAACCTTAAGTACCATATAATACCGTTACTGGCCCGTGGTAATCTCGTTATTTATAAGTTAATATTTCGTTTATAAATAATTAAAGTTGTATAAAGTATTATTATATTAATATTTTCAATAACGAATTAATTAAATTTCTTTATTAACGTAATAATAATTTAATTAAATTTATCTCGAGTATAATTATTAATTTTTTTTTTAGTATTGCACTAGTACCTTTTTTTTCAAAATTACTGAAAAAATACCAGGTTATATCGTATAAATATAACGCTTTAAAACTATTAAAACTTTAAACTAATATATTTACTTTTCTATATCTCCTAATCGGGATAAAGCTATTCCCTACGTATATACGATTATGTTAAATCGTTATCTTATAATTTAAAGACTTATTAATTAGATTAAAAATATATATTATAAACCTTAAGTTTAAAGTAGTCGAAAGTTTTAAAGAGTAAAACGTGACGTTTATAATATTACCTTAAATAAAAATTAAAAAATAAGTTAAGATTTGTTTTTCTTTTTTTAAAAAATAGTAATATTTTTAAGTAATTAATTTTTTTTTATAATTTTCGATTAATAGTTAATTCTTTCTTTTAATAATTTATTAAAAGCGATCTGGTTTTAGATTAATACCGTAATTACCTTACTTAGAATAAATTTTATTAAAGTTTTATTCAAAAATACGTAATAATATTGAGGTAATGTATACGTAAAATTTAAGTACGCTTTATATTAAATTTTTATGCCTTTAATTTTTGGCATTTTCGCTTATTGCTATCCCTGTTTCGGCCTATTTAGAAACCTTTTTAATTATTTCGTTTTAGCTTTTTTCGAAACGTTTTATTATGTAGTTAATTATTAATATTCTTAGCTTTTTTTAATTAAGATCGTTTTAATTAAAAATATTTACTAGTATTTTATAAAGCGTTAAAAACGTTCCTTTTACGTTTTTTAATAATTACTATAAATTTATTATAGTTTAATAATTGATAAGTTTAGCTATTATTTCCTAATAATTAATTATACCGTTATCGATTTTGATTTTTTAACTATTTAAAAGATAATCGTTAAAATCTCGATAATAAAAGTTAATATTGTATATAAGTTATTAACTTATACGATTATTGTTTTCGTTTCTAGAATATTATGTTGTTATTTTTGAGCTATAATCTTTTACTACTTTATTAGTTATTCGTTTAGTTTTTTATTAACTTTAAAATATACTTTAATCGTTTATGGTATTTTTGTTAGGTATTAATTAAAAGCTTATTATCGTATATTTTATCGAATTTAGTCAAGTTGGCGTATTAATCTCTTAAGTGTTTTTCTAAAAAACGGTTTATTTTTTTAATTACTGAAAATATTAATTTTAAAACTTATTTTGTAAAGTCGTTAATATATTTGTAAAAAGTATCATATTTCTAATTTTTATAAATATACGCGTTAAGTTCTAATTATAGGTTTATTTATTTTCGATTGTTATTTTAAAAGTATTTGTTAGATATTTCATCGGATTGATTTTTTTAGTAGTTTTTTCAAAGGAAATAAATGTAAATAAGAATAAAGTATTAGTTCGTATCGTATTGAGAATTTTTTTAAATAGAAGGTTATATCGAGTTTTATAAGTTTAATAAGTTATAGAAAGTTTTAATTAAGATTAATATAATCTTAAATATTAAACGTGTAAACTTTAAATTAAAATTTATTTTTAAAACAATTCCAATATTTAAGTTTTTTATAAATAATAAAAAATGTCAACAGTAGGGTTATTATTTTTATAAGTAGCGCATTTAGGTAATTGTAATTAATATATACTTAAATTAAGCGAATAACAATTTTAATTATTAGATATAAGGGATATCAGTTATTATTATATTTATAACTAATTATACGTGCTCTAGGACGCGCACTGCACTTTAAAGGTGATCCAGTTCCGGAATATATATATTCCAATCAGAGAGAATCTTCCGTATATGGGGTGCTAAAGCATCTCCTGCTAGCTGATAATAATCTCACGGGATCTACTAGAGGTTACCACCTATAAGCAAGTACTGACTTTACTTCAACTAGCTTAGACTTCTCTAGCTCGTTTTCTAAACCCCCCCCCCCCACCCCCTAATGTACTAATATATTCTTCTTTTAACTAATCAAATGCAGTCTTTCTATAACGAGCTACTAAGACACCTGAATTTAAGTTGTAAAAGAATGAGTTAGTTTAACGCTTTTATTATATTTCCTATCTTTTTATTTTTATTTTAATAAGAAAAAACTTGTATTTAAATAAAGAAAGTTACTCCATACTTAAATTAAAACCGATAGGCTTAATACAATATATACGAGTTAAATATAGGCTAATATACGTACAGAATTTTCATTTTTAATTATTTGAAATTAAAATTAAAATATATGGTAATAAGGTAACATAGCTGCTTAATAGTTGAAAAAGGGCTAGGACAGAACCCTGTGTATATCCTAATACGAGATTATTTAATAATAGTTATTAATACGACCTAAAAGAGTTTATAACTTAATAAAGTTAAATCTTAATATGACTTATTTAATAATTATATTATCGACTTATTTTAACAGTTAACGAGTTACCGTTGAATTGCTTTTTTTTTAAAAAAAAATTATTACTCCTACTAAATACTAAAATAAAAGAAAGAAAAATATATTAGTATATTTTAAAACCCAGTAAGCAGAATGGACTGAGATAAAAATCGTTTAAAATAACGCGTATAAAAAATTATACCGCTAAATAATAAAGCGATAAAATTAGAATTAAAAGGTAGAAAGTTATTAAAGTTGCGCTGAAAAAATTTTATTTTCGCGATATTTACGTTATCTTAAACTAAAAAAGCTATTATTAAATATAATAAAATTCGGTCGTACGAAAGTAGTAATACTGTAATTTTAAAATAAAACATAATAGTTATTATATCTTAAAAGAGATAGTAACTTAATAAAGCTAATAGTTTATTTAAATTATCTAATATAAAGCTAATAACGTATAATATAAGTTAGCTAGCTACATAAGCGAACTGGTTGGTTTTTTAATCTTTTTATTAACTCTTTTTAATTAATTATTTTTTATTATTAGTAATACGAAACGTCTTATAAAAGAGTAGAAATAAATCTAGCTATTTAGATAAAAGAAGGTAATTCGAAGCTTAATTATATAAAACTTAATATAATAGTATAACTATACAATACGACGTTTTATCTATATTGCGAAATTTTCCACCGCCCGTAAAAAATCGATTAGTAAGCTGATCTTTAATATAAATACTAGAGCGTTTATTATCTAGCTTTAATAAATTTAAGATATAATAACTTTGTTATTTGTTTAACGCGTTGCGAAACGTATCGAGATTAATTATATATTCAATTTTATTAAATAGTAAGAAGACTTTAAAACGCGTTTATGTCGAAAAATAGATTATTAACAGCTTTTATACGAAAATCTAAAAGCAGTTCATAAATAGTTTAAGTTTGTTCGAATTATAATTGCATAGTACGATATTATAAAAAAGAATATCTATAAATTCGATAAATTAAGGTTCTTGATAAAAATTTATTCAACAGCTAGTATGAGTATTATTAATATTAAAAAATGTAAAAAACTTATATAAACTTTAAAAACATAGAAAAATTTAAAATAATATAAATTATTAACTTGTAAAGTTAAGCCTTAGCCTTATTTATTATCTATATCAAAAAAACCACCTTTTTTATTAGTTTACAAATAATCTATTCTTATTTAATTAGAAAATTACTTTAAACGATAACGGTTAGGTAATAAAAAAAGTAAATTTAAAACAGATTAAATATTTTATTAAGTATTTTAAAACGCGTGTTAAAAATTGATAACTTTTTTTCAGTATAATAATTACTAAGGCCATTTTTCGATCGATTGTGAAAATTATTATAAAATTATCAGTATTATTATATTATATATATATTTTTTAAAGATTGTCCATTAGGTTTAATCTTTTAATATATCCTACTTTTTTATAATAAAACCTGTTTATTTGTTATATATCGAAACTTTTAAATAATATTACATTACTTATCTTATTAAAGAAGATTTTATCGCCGGTTTTTATAACGCGTTTAAAGTTATTATAGCGATCGATAATATTAAATCTAGATTTTTAAAAATAGAATTTGTATTATTCGATTTTAATATTATTTATTTTAAATTAAACGTTCTAATTATATTTATATCGACTAGTTTATATTTATCTTTACTAATTTTGTTATATTCTTATTTATGAAAACATTTAGAAATAGTATTAAAACATTTTGATCAAGACGTTATTTGTAAGAAAAAAAAGCAATTACAATTACTAAAGTAACTCGCTGATAAATATAGATATATTAGTAAATTTAATAATAAAAAGTAACGTAATTTTTTATACCAAAATGCTTTTATTCGAGAGTACAACGATTTGTTTTGTAAAACGAATTACGTTTCAAATAAAGAGTACAAAATTAAGAATATATATTTTTAAATACGAAAGACATCTAATATAAAAGAAGCAAAAGCTTTTATAATTAAAAACAAGACTAGTAGTAAGTAATTACAGTTACGAAAAGCTAAAAATAATCGTTATAAAAGGGTTTAATTGAACATTTTACTGGTACGGACTACCGGTATCGTATACGAATTTTGTCGCATATTAAGCTGTGATGGTGATGGTGATTCGAGAACCGTAGGACGATCGAGGTTGGAGTTCCTAGCCATAAAACTAGCGAGGGCTCGCAAAGCCTTTTATACGCACTTAAGGTTTATCCTTAAGGTTTACCGCGCAAAGCTTCACGTCTCCTGAGTTATATTGACCCTGCCGAACCAGTCAGCGAGCATAAGGTTCATCAGGGTCGAAGCTTGTCGGCAACCACGTATCGGGAAGTGAGGCTCTACGGGACTAAGGTATATAATCTATCCTACATCGTGAAAACCACCGCTTAATTATTATATTCTAAAATACTGGGTATAGTATCTATCGTGCGATTATATCGTGTAATCACTTTCGTATATTTGGCTCAGCCTAGAAAAACATAGCCTAAACATAGCAATATCTTGCATCTTGCATAAAAAGGTTTAAACAAAGAAATAAAAATATAATATTTGTAATAAACTCGGATATAACGCGCGTATTTATAAAAAGTTATAAAAACGTTTAATAATAAAATATCTGATTAATTTTAATTAATTTATTACGTTATAATCGGTTTATTTAACTTTATTATTATAAGTTATTAAAAGTTAGCTAGCTTACTTATATAGCTAGCTTATATAGTACGTTTTTATTCAACTTAAATTTAGAAATTAAAATAATTATAAAGCTTATATAATTGTAATAATTTATACAGTTAGTTCTTATAAGGTAAATTAAGGTGTTTAATCTTAATTAGAATTTAATATTACTAACCTTTTAATCTTATAAATAGCGTCGTACTTTTATTATCTTATAAATATTTAATATCCTAATTAAGTTTTAGTAAATTTTAATTTTATTAAAATTATAAATGTTCTTCTTTATAATACCGTATTTTATAATAATAAATCGAATAGGTTCGAATTATTTGCGAAAATTTTTAGATTTTCGTATAATCTTCTTTAGTAATTAATATTTCAATTTAAATACGTTTTAAATTTTTTTTACCATTTAACGAAGCTCGACGCCTAGATAATTCCGGCGAGTTCCGTAACGGTTTAAGTAAGTAATATGTTAGCTATACTTTTAACGTATTAAAGCTGGATAGGAAACATTTACGTCTTTAAGTTAAGCATTTAGTTAATAATTGAATTTTATTTTCTGTTAGCGTTAATTTTCGTATTTTGGCTATTTATTTACTTTAAGAAAGTACACCGGTATATCGTATTTATAAATAGAACGGGTAACTTTATATATATAGTGATATATAGTGATATATCGTATAATTATCTTTATTTTCGCTTTTTTTACAAGCCGTTTAATATTATTGTTATTAAGAAATAAGTAATTAAAGTTAAGTAATCAAATGTATTAAATATTATCCAAATTATCTAAAGATTTAATTTCTTTATATATGACGTTATAATACTTTATTATTAAACCTTTCAATTTTATATCTTAGTTTTTAATAATGCTTAGTAGGGTAATTATAATTTTAATATTATATAATCTGTGACGGCGCTGAGCGTTTCCGGGTCTATGTAAAATATCTTGTTATTGTACAAATAAAAAAAGGAGAAAACTATTTAACCAGTACGAAGTGCCTCTGTATATATAGCGTTGCGTTAGCTAAGCTGAGCCATATTGTTAATGCGGTAATATAATCATTCTGCTTATTTTAAAGCGCATATAACCACATTTCTATTTTTATTTGTTAAGTGTTTGACTTTATATTATTTTTTTCCTCGAAATTTAGAGTTGTTCCGAGATTAATCGGACCCGATTTGTACGTACGCCCCTCTAGACTTCTATTAAGGGCAGGTGGGAATCGGGTGCATACGTTCCCCTGAAAATGATACCCACTCTTCTTCAAATTACGTACGGTAGGGGTAGTCTTGGGCCGTCCCCTCTTGAAAATGTACTGTTATTGTACCCGGACATGTTGGAAGTTGGACCCGCCCCTCATACTTTTCCTTTTATTAGTGAAGCGAAGCGAACCATCCTCTCCTCTGTTCCTCCAAGGAGTAGACCTTCCTCCGTCTAGTCGCTCTACCGTGTATAATGGCAATGGCCAATGCCACTGTTTGCGACGATGGCAGCTTCGGTCCCACAGTCCAGGGCTGTAGGGGTGACTTTGACTTCACTCTGCTTTTTGAGCAAAGTTTCTTCTCGATTGCGCCATCATCTGCTTTCCTGTTGCTATCTGCTGTGCGCTTGAGTGTCTTGCGTTTTAGGAGGCGGGAAGTCTCTGGCACCATCTTTCAACTCAGCAAACTGGCCGCAATCGGCTGCTATGGAGCTGTGCAAATAGCGCTATTGGTCGTCTTTGCCCGGCCAGGATCTTATCCAACCCCGGACGAGTCTTCCCGCTGCAACGCTTGCGTTTGTTGACGTCTTTGCCCTGGGTGCTCTATCATGGTTCGAACATGCATACTCACCGCGGCCGTCAGCTCTGATCAATGTCTACCTTCTCCTCTCAGTATTGTTCGATGCGGTGCAAACACGAACACTGTGGCTCAAGCGTTCTGGTGTCGTTATTCCAGCACTGTTCACGACCTCGCTAGTCATTAAAGTCTGTCTGTTAGTGCTTGAAAGTGTTGAGAAGGGTCGATTCCTCTCACCTATTTGGCGCGAGCGAAGCCCAGAAGAGAAAAGTGGCATCTTCAGTCAAGGTCTTCTACTATGGCTTCGTCGTATTCTTGCTAAAGGTCGCAAGCGAATTCTATCCCCTACGGACTTATACGCCCTTGACCCGGGTCTTGAGACTACACGGCTTTCAAAAGCGTTTTGGGAGTCTTGGTCGTCTAGTTCAAAGAACGATACGCCACCAGCAATTGTTTGGGTGTTCGTGCGGACGCTCAAGTGGCCGTTGCTGGCGCCGGTGGTCCCACGCCTTGCCCAGGGCGCATTTACAATTTGTCAGCCACTGCTATTGCGTAGTTTTCTGCTGTATCTCGAGGGCGAGAGACCCTTCGTGGGTGGCACGGGACCTGCGTTTATCGGGGCGTATGCACTCGTCTACTTCGGCCTGGCCATCTCGACGTGTTCTTACTGGCGCTTGACCTACAGGTGCCTCGTCAAGATGCGGGGGTGCCTTGTCGCGGCGATCTACAAAAAGACGACCGAAATCGATACCGCCAAATACGACATGACTGCTCCGGTTGCACTGATGAGTACCGACATGGAGCGATTCATTCAAGGTTGTAAGGATCTCCATGAGATCTGGGCCAACACTGCGCAGGTCGCCATTTCCGTCTGGCTGCTGTATGGAGAACTTGGCGTCGCTTGCGTGGCTCCAGCTGTGGTCGCAATTGTCTCTAGCGTAGGCTCCGTTTTGATGAGCTCATACGCCGACAAAAGTCAGGTGAAATGGATGGAATCAACTCAGGAGCGCGTTGCTGCGACAGCGAAAGCAATAGCCGCCATGAAAGGGGTTAAGCTCCTTGGCCTTTCTGAGGGCATCTACGCTATGCTCGGGCAATTACGCGCCGCGGAGCTTCATGCCGCCAAGTATTTCCGATACATTGAAGTGCTCACAGCCACTGTTTCGTTTGCCCCTCTGCTTCTATCCCCGGTATTCACATTCATGGTCTTCGTCTTGCAGGCACGAAGCACAGGGGCGAGTCTCAATACCACCCTGATATTCACGTCACTTTCTCTCCTTCACCTAATGACTCAACCTCTGGTGTGGCTTTTCCAAGCGATTCCACTGTTCGTTGCGTCTCTCGGATGCCTCGGCCGTATTGGCAAGTATCTACAAGCTCAATCCAAAACTGAGAAACGCAATTTAAGATCCTGGCAGCCCACTTCTAGCAGCCATGATTTTAAACGTGAGGTTCAAGAGCAGCTCAAGGGAAAAGGTAGAAGTGCAATCATCATTCGAGACGCTGAGCTTGGATGGACTGATTCCAAACCAATCTTGAAGGCGGTCAACATCGAGATCCCTGCCTCAAAACTGACACTGGTCATCGGTCCAGTGGCGAGCGGAAAGAGCACTCTGAGCAAAGCCATCATTGGTGAGCTCCCAAGCCTAAAAGGGGAAGTCCACCTGGACACGGAATCCTCGGCGATCGCATACTGTGACCAGGAGCCATTCCTCATGAACGGAACTCTACAAGAGAACATCTTAGGTTGCTCCAATTTTGACAGCGCCTGGTATGATGTGGTCGTGCGGGCAGTGGATCTCGACAGAGACATATCTTCGTTACCGGACGGTGGTCAGACCCGGATTGGCAGCAAAGGCGTCAGCTTGAGCGGAGGCCAGCGCCAAAGAATTGCCATTGCTCGAGCTGTGTATGCACGGGCTCCTATCACCGTATTTGACGATGCGCTGAGCGGTTTAGATGCGCGGACAAAGGAACATGTGTTTGAGCACGTGTTTAGTTCTCGTGGATTGCTGCGCGGGATAGGACGCAGTACTGTGCTCTTTACCCACGATATCGACCTGCTACCGAGAGCGGATCATATTGTTGCATTGGGCAGGGATGGAAGGGTAGCGGATAGCGGAACCTTCGAATACTTAGGTCAAGCATCTGAATATATCAAGTCGCTGACTGTTCGAGAGAGAGTGGTAGCCAACTCCGAAAAAGAGAAGGAAGTTGTTGGGGTACCTCCCGGGCTGTCCCTTGACGATGACGCCGGCGAAGAGCCGCCCGAAGACATGATGCGTCGTTTAGGGGATAGCTCCATCTATAGTTATTTCTTTGGTCATATTGGCCTCTGGCAAATGCTGCTATTTGCAGTCTTCCAGTGCGGTTGGGCCGTCTTCTCTACGATCGGGCCTGTATGGCTCAAATTCTGGGCTTCAGACGATGCGACAGGGACGGAGCGTAATAGCTACTACATAGGCGTGTATGCAACGTTCCAAACCTTAGCATTGGTCTTCCTGACTCTCTTCGCCGGGCATACCTTGACCACAATAGCCGTTAAGGCTGGGTCATCATTGCACGAAGTCATGCTCAAGACGGTGATGCAGGCACCTATTTCGTTCTTCAGCACTGTCGATATGGGAATCACGACGAATCGCTTTTCACAGGATATCATCCTCATTGACGGTGAGCTCCCAATGGCCCTCCTCGAAACCGTGTCGGCAGGGCTGGTTGCCATAGTCCAGCTGATTATTATCGCAATCGCGGCGCCGTACGTAGCCATCGCTTACCCCTTCCTGATTGGGGTGCTCTATGGTGTGCAAGGTTTCTATTTGCGTACCTCTCGACAGCTGAGGTTCCTGGATCTCGAAGCGAAGAGCCCCTTGTATACGCATTTCTTAGAGACACTGCACGGCCTCGCTACCATCCGAGCTTTTGGGTGGTCCGAGGCCAACAACGAGCTGAACCACAAACTGGTGGACGGGTCCCAGAGGCCTTTGTATCTTCTTTATATGGTACAGCGGTGGCTGCAATTAGCTCTGGAACTTATGATTGCTATCACTGCGGTCGTCCTAATCGCAGTGGCGGTCCAACTACGCTCTTCTTCGACCGAGTTCATTGGGGTGGCCTTGATCAACCTCATGTCCATCAGCCAGGAGCTAAAAATGTTCGTCATAAACTGGACCAACCTGGAGACGTCTCTCGGTGCTATTGCACGGACAAAGTCATTCGAAGAGAATATCCCATCCGAGAACCAAGGCGACGCCACGAGCGAGCCACCACCAAGTTGGCCTCAATCTGGTAGTGTGCATCTTGATTCCGTCTCAGCCGACTACAACGCTTCTGAGAAAGCCAACGTCGCCTTCAGAGACGTCTCAGTCCATATTAAGAGTGGGCAAAAGGTTGCCATCTGCGGGCGCAGCGGAAGCGGAAAGAGTTCCTTAGTTATGGCGCTTGCACGCCTGCTTGACCTGACATCAGGGACCATAACTATTGACGGCCTCGATGTCAGTACCGTCCCTCGCTCGACCGTCCGCTCCGCACTCAACATTGTCCCCCAAGAGCCTTATTTCTTCTACAAGAAGGTAGCGGAGAACCTTGATCCATTCGGCGTGGCCTCGCCCGCCGCTATGTGCTCGGCACTCAAAATGGTTCAGCTCTGGGACGTGATTGAGGCGAACGGCGGTCTTGACTCGGAGTTGGACATAGAGACGCTCAGTCAAGGCCAGAAACAACTACTCGCCTTAGCTCGAGCGGTGCTGAGACCGAGCAAGATCGTCGTACTAGACGAGGCAACCAGCAAGTAAGTCTTGGCCACAGCAAAATTATCAACGCGAGGAGAACCCGGCAGCTAACACAGCGTAGTGTGGATAGACACACACAGGATATCATGCAGCGCATCATTCGCGAGGAATTCCAGGGCCGGACAGTCATCGGGGTTGCGCACCAGCTGAGCACTATCATCGACTTCGATCTTGTGATGGTCATGGACGCGGGTGAACTCGCCGAATGTGGGAAGCCCATTGACCTATTGCGACGCGAATCGTTGTTCAAGCGATTATGTGATTTACAGGGAGTTGAGATGCCATGACAGCCACTGCTTTAAGGCAGGACAATACAAGCCTTCTAAAGATGGAATCGCTTTAAATTCTTCATCACAATGCCACGAGATTCAAGATTATATAGCAAAGTTGTAGTATTTCGCGAAATACCAGAGTTATGGAAACCCATTACCACTCCCCATACCCCGGCCAAACAAATGCATCTTCCGGCATGGACCCTTTATCGTGCGGCCAGACTTGACGCACGTCCTTCATCGCATGCTTCTTATTCCAATCGCGCAGATTATCGAAGTTTCTGCATTTCCTTTCGATGCTAAATTGTGCGAATGGCACGCCATCGTTCTCCACCCATCGATGCGGCACGATATCTACGTTGGCATTGCAGGTCAGGCTTTGAAGCACCATATGCAAGCAGTGCCGCTGATGCATCCAGTGCATCTCGTCGGGACCATTGGGAAATTCGTCAGCATAGTAGTGCTGGTAGTACATTTGTTTCCGTGGGGCATTGAGGCAGTGGATCTGGTGGAAGACATCAATCTGCACGGGAAACAGGCCCTCGCCATAGCTCCATGACGACGGCGCCTTGAAGTAGTGGGAGGGGTTGTAGCCAGCGCGCTCCAGCGTGGCGGCGTCCACCAGGATCACCTCGTACGCCTCAGCCGCCAGGTCATCCCACGCGGCATCCGTCTCGGGCGAGGGCTCACCACGAAATATGGAGGCATTGGCGGGCGTGTGCAGACGGCCGTCAACCTTGATGATCTGTGGAGTGAGGTCGACTTGGTCGAAGACGGGCGAGTATGCCGAGGTTGCTTTGAGGGCTTCGTCCACTGGGATTTCAGCGGGCTGTATGTTGCGGTGAGCGCCGAAGAGTAGGAGTAAGCTCGTCAAGAAGAATAAGATGTTGGAGTAGAGAAGCCAGAATTCCTTCGATTTGTACATTGGCCGTTTCTGCGCCGATTTGCAGGAACAGTGCGGGCAGAGGGACGGTGCGGCGAATTGGGACTCCGAGGATCTATTTGAGACGGATGCCTTCTCAAGCAGAGCCTCGCCCTCCTCAACGTCGCTGATATCGCGATTTGTGGATGCCATCGTCTCCATGTTACAGAGTGAGAGAGGGGGAGGTGGTCGAAACTACGACTTTCAGCAAAGAAAGGGCGGTGCGGATTCAAGGAAGTGCAAACGGCCAACCGGGCTCTCTTCCTCGCAACCACCACTTAAGGGCGACTCTCTTCATTGCCACTCAATCCATAGAACTCCTCGGACAATTCTACGAGCATAAGGCAGCTAGCTAGTCAAAGCGACCCACGTGATTGCTAGGCAGTAGAAAGGGCTAGCCCAACGTAACGCAGCCGTGAACAACTCCACGCCGAAGTTTTCAAGCGCATACATTACACAATCAGAAATGTCTGGTCTTCGCGAGGACCTGGCATTGGCGAGCTCGCAATGTCGATCCTGCCGGTTCCGGCAGGTAGTAATAGACGACACAGAAAATGGCCGACATAACATGCATTGGAAATTCACCTCGTCGGTAAAGCAGCACGGTTACCCTTCCGCGCATTGTAAGATAGGTTGCCGGAGTAGCCGGTGAGTCTGTTTGAGAGACTCCTGCACATATATCTTCCCCATTACTACGAAGGGCAGGTGGTAGGAGTAAGGAAAGAGTGGAGAGAGGGTATGCACGAATGTGGATGGTGTTTAAGTAATAAAGCTTATTTCCGGCAATGTAACTTCCATGGCGTTGCGTCGCTCCGTGCAGCCCTGCAAGGTTCTTGGCGCTGCCGGCGGCGCCCAATGTTGTTTCCTGGTCTGGCGGTAGACATAATATTTTACAATGTCCTAAATGAACTGAAGGAATACTTTCGAAAATTTATAAAAAGTAAATAAAAACCTTACAAGGCGAAAAAGTTATATATTAACGAATATAATGTTAAAGACATCACGAATTTCTATTAATAAAAGCCTAACTTTTTTATATATTATAATTTAAAACTTATTATTTAATTCGTATTAACTATTATTATAACGTACTACATAAACTAACCGAATGCACAAGCGAAACGAATAAGCTTTCGTGCCTTATAATAACAAAATTACATTAATTAATTATAACATAAGAAACTAATTTAAATTAATCGGATTTTTTATTATAAAACGTCTTTATAAGTTCTTTATAAATATGCGTATTATATCCGATTTTACTGTAAATATTATATTTTCATTCTTTTATTTAAACCTTTTTATAATAATTACTTAGTATTCGCCTTTTTCTTAACTATAAAACTTTTATTTTTTATAAGAAGTATTCCTTTTTATAAAAAATGCATGTTTTTAAATTTTTAGCATTCTTTATAGACGTAATTTATTTTGTTAAAGTAACCCTCTTTTTTTCGAAAAAACGATTTCGTATAAAAGTATCAGGTTATACTTATTAAAAGATTAACCGATTTGATTATATATATTGACAAATTACCTTATTAATATTGATTTTCTTTAAAAACTACGTTTCTATCGAATTATTTTAATAATATTGTTAAAAGTTTTCGCAATAAGAAAATAACAAATTTATTCAGGTAAATAAAAGAGGGTCGATATAACTATAATTAAAAAATTTAATGTATAAAAAACGCGATTAAAATCGAAAAGAGCCAATTCCGCTTTCACGAATTTAGATTTAATATTATCGGTTATTATAACAGTTTTAAACGCGTTAAAGAAACCGGCGATGAGATTTTTTTAAATAGTATAAATAATGTAACGTTATATAAAACTTCCGATATATAACGAATAAATACGTTTTAATATAAAAAAATAAAATAGATCGAAAAGTTAAAACCGATCAAAATTAAAAATACAAAGAAAATATGATAATATCGTTAATCTTAGAATAATGTTAAAATTTAATCAAATAATAGTTTTCGTAACCGTCAAAAGTAGAAAACGGTTCGAACTATCAATACGTATTTTATTATACTTTGTTAAAATATTTACCTTATTTTAAAATAAATTTATTTATAATTTATCTATTTTTATTTATATTAATGTTAATCGAATAAATACAAGTTGTTAGCAAAATAGCGATAATATATTCCCGGTAGATATAATAGTTAAAAATAAGAGCTAATTTTAAAAATTAATAATTTATTATTGGCGGTTAGTGCTTTGAGGTGCTCGCGGCTGGTGGGCTAGGCTGCAGGATGCAGCCTAGGACACCCTTTATTTGGAAGAAGCTTTTTGAGCATGTATTTAAGTATGTAATGGGAGCTTGGCTCAGACGGTTTTAATTTAGAGTAATATTAACACACAGTTTGTGCCAAGTTACTACATTTGATTACTGGCTAACTGCCGATATAGTAGCATTTTCTGGTTTAGCAATTTAATACGTTAAATAGAGTGGTTATTCGTAGAGCTAAATTAACGGAGAAAGCGTAAAACTTAAAGAAAGTTGTTTAGCTAACGATTTAAAAAGAGTTTAGCAGTGAACGATAACGAGCAAACAGTAGATTCCTGGGCAGCTTCCTGTTAAGCAAAGCGGCCTATCAAAACCTTTATTCCCTTTTTCCTAATAGGGACTTTCCCATGATGGGAGTATTTTTTAAGACGAAGAATACTATAGTAAGGAAAATGTGGAACAAGAGGCCATATTAAGTGTGGCAGTAGGGAAGAAATTTACCTTTGGGGCGTTGTTAAAAGGTACCTTATTATTTTAACAACCGAAAAACGAACGATATAAAACTTTTATCTAAAGATAGTAAATTATTAATAACTTAAACAAACTTTACATTTTTTAAGATAGTAATATAAATAATATTAAATATAACGTTAAAATACGAAAAAATAAATATTAATAGGTCGAAAATAAGATTAAAAAGTTAAAATTATAAAACGAAAAGTTAAAGTTTTAAATCGAAAGATTAGTAATATAATAAACCGGTTTAAAAAATATGATAATACAGTTATTAAATACGTTTTAACGATCGAAAACGCGAAGTTTTAAAAGTTTGCGCAATACCAGTATATAACCAAAAGCGTTAAAAAGCGCCTTACTTAAGATTAAAATAGGTAGCTTTAAGAAAGTACCTATCGTTTTAAAAAGCGATATAAAGGAGATTAACCTATTAAAAAAAGGTGAAACGAAGTCTAAAAGGTGATCTATAAAGAAACCTAACCCCCCGGACCCCATAAAGAGAAAGAAAAGCAAACCACTTAAGGGAAAAGGAGTGGCCCGCAATAACTCTGATGATTCAGACAGTTTTTCTTCAAATTCGTCTGGGGGTCCCCTAAAGAAGTAGAAAGACCGCCACAGCTCCCCCAGCAGTAGCTCCAGCAGCTTAGACAGCTCCAGCGAGTCAGGCCTTAGCCTAAAGGACAGCAAGCTGCGTTAAAAGCGTTTTGATTTCTTTCTGAATAAGGAGAATCACCTAGCAGGCTGGGCTAACTGGGAGCTTTAAAGTAACGCCCTAAGCCTTACGATGAAAAAGATTAGTTATGTAGACGGGATAAGTTTAGGTTAATTAGACCAGTTGCGTTTAACGAAAGTTATTATTAAAACTTATAAAAAACGCCCTTAAAATTAATTACAAATATTAAAAAAAATACGAAAATATTAAAAACGTTTTAGAAAACTTACGTAATAATAAGTAAGTTACAGTAAAAATTATTTTAAAAAAAGTTTATTAAGATTACTTATAATTAAAAAACTTAATATAATTTACTATTAAGTTTTAAATTTCGTTTTGAACAGTAAAAGATTATAATATACGATTTAAAACGAAAAAATTAATTATTATATTCCTTATTATTATAAAAAATTATGTTAATAATTACCATTACGACAAACGGATTATTTCTTTTAATAACTAATCGACGACTTTATTAACGACTTCTATAACCGATTTAATAATAAAAAATAACGGACGGTTCGCTAACGCCCGAAAAAGTAAAAAAAATACCCGAGATAGCAAGCTTATATAAAATAAGGATAAGTAGTCACTTTATTTTAATTATGGCAAATATGAGCATATGGCGAAGAACTACCTTAAGCTACAGAAAAAAAAACGGTAAAAGTAAGAAAAAAAACGAGGCCAAAATGGTAGCCAGCGTAATAATAGTAGCAATAGCAGTTAAAGTAACTAAAGCAACAGCTTTCGCAACACCCGGAGCGACACTCGCAGCGGTAGTTAGAGCGAGGAGCAGTTTATTCTTAAAGGCCTAAAAGACCTGTACCGTTTAGACGGAAACACCTTCAGCGCCCACATTAAGGATTAACAGCTTCAGAACCTTATGCGGTGGTATGATGAGATAATTCAGAAGGTTGATACCGTAGCTTCAGTCGGCGAAAGCGCTGAAGCAGCTGAAGTAACTAAAGCTGCAGCAATTAACTGCACCGATTGCACAAAGACTAACAGCCCTAAATATTTTGAGCTACGGCTACAGGCGACCGAAAGCATTAAGCTTTAAGCGATTAAACGCCTTGAAGTTATAAAGACCGATTGTGCTATAGTTATAATAGTTAACAGCGTTAATAATTTTATTAAAATTAAGCTATATGTAATTAAGCGTATTAAATATATTAAGCCATAAGTGGTTAATTACCTTAAAATAATTAAAATTATAATTATAAGTAAAGTTATATTTTTACATAAATATTTTTTATAAAAAACGATAAAAATAAATTACTTTAAGATTTAAGTACGAACGCTAATATTATTAGTAATATCGGCAATTTTGAAAGAAACTTAATATTAAATATTAAGTTTAAAGGAATGTATATCATACCAAACGGAAAACCTATAATTATTATTTTTATCGGTATTATGAAATAATTTTTTAAAATGTTTTTATAAAAAAATAACGAAATTATAATAAAATATACGTTATATATTAACGATTTCCCATTAAAATTGATTTTTAAAAAAATATTTTATAAAAAAAAAATATCTAAACAAAAATATCTTAATCGGCTTTAATGGGATTAAATTAATAACTATTAACGTTTTCCGCCAAGGATTTTTCTTATAATTTTATAAAAAGTTAAAACTTATCGTCCGGAATTTAAAGCTTCCAAAAATATAAGATAAAAAAAATTAAGGGTTTAATTTTTTTTAATAAATTAAAACCTAATTAATTATTTTCGAAAATTTAATAACCGAAATTATTTACAACAAAAGGCGTATTAGCAGTTAATGCTTTAAGGTGTTCGCGGTTAATAGGTTAAATTATAAGATGTAACTTGGGCTACTTTTTATTTAGAAAAAAAATTTAAGCATAGATTTAAATATGTAATAAGAGCTTGGCCTAGACGGTTTTAGTTTAAAGCAATATCAACACATAATTTACGCTAAGTTATTGCATTTAATCACTGTAACTACTAATATTTATATTATTTTAAATTATTTTTTAAGTTTTTATTAAACTTATTTAAATATTTGCTTTTTTTTAATATTTATACTAATTATAACGTACTATATAAATAACTTGTACAGTTTTCAACATTATATAATAACGAACTTAAATTATTTAACTAATTAAATACTAAATTAATTTAAATTAATTATATATTTTATTACTAACAGTATTTATAGCTTTAAAATAAACGTACGCATTATATTAAAGCTTATTATAAAAGCTATATTATTATTCCTTTTTTTAACTTATATACGACAGACTAGCTATAATAGCTATTATTAAAAGTTTTTTATTGTTATATTTTTACTAGCTAAAAAATTATATTTATATTGTATAATAAGTTTTTTTTTTACTAGAATTGTTTATTTTAATAATTTTATAAACAGTAAGGGTGTAAAGGTTTTAGTAAACGCCGTTTTTTATATAACTTATATATTTCGAACTTAAATATTTCAATAACTTAATATACACTAGTACTATGTTAGTTTAGCGCGATTTGATAACAAATTAAAGGCGTCATTTTATAAATTATTCAAATATTATACTGTAGTAATTTTTAGTTTATTCATATCATATTAAGTTGCGAAAATATTTAAGTTAGATATGTATGAGTTTGTATGGAAAAACGGCGTCTCTCGAGACTTTTGCACCCCGACTATAGCAAAAAGCAGCTCCAAATCTGTCTTGCTGAGTGATAAGGGTGGCACGGGCCAGATGATTTTCATGTTGATAATTTCCGAGCCGCAAAAAGCCACCCTGTCACGGACGTTACATCGTTAGCAGCAAGAAGAATATCAGTGGGGCAAGTGGCGCATATAAGCTTTCCGGCGGGTTCTGCCTATAACCCCCCCGCGACCTACCCCTGGCCGTTAATGCACATCTGCCCACATCTCCAGAATCTAATCGGCCCCGCGAATTGGTCGCCCTACCGCGAGGTAGCAGCGGGTAAGAAACATAACCGGGCTAAGGGGTATTAGTAGTCTGTAAGACTCTCACGACATATACCCAGATAGTCAGGCCTCAAAACTATCTATCAACTATGTTCTTGGACAGCCGCTGACATATTCCGATAAAGTCGCGATAAGGGCGCGGAGTCTCATAAAGCAATGAGCACAGTGGACCCACAACGGGTGGGATCTCAGTCAATGTACCCCCATCTTCCAGGATTATTACAGTTAGCGCGGTACAAGACTCCAGTTAGTTACACTTGTTTCGCCTAATTTGGTCTTAGGTTTTATTAATTCGTTACGGGGATACGGCATTTAATTCGTTAAAAAAGAGTACATTTGTGAGAAGATGGGCAAACTCAGCCGCCTTTATTTAGTGTATCGTTTTCCAACTTTAATAAACTCTATAGAAGTTGCCCATGGCAAAGTTGGTCCAAGGCAAACCACCTTCCACTGCGATCCGACTCTTTCTAATCAAGCGAAAGAAGGAAGAAGTCGAAAAGGAAAAGAAAGAAGGGAAGGAAGGGAAAAGTCTTTCCCCTCTTTACGAGACCCGATCCTCATTCGAAAGCTGATAAGCTAACATTATAGCGCAGCGTAATCACGGGTAACCAGGGGCTGGCGTCTCAATGGCGCAATATGCCCCATTCGCCAATAGATGATGTTGATGATGTCAAGATTATCGTCTAGCAGATGCGGCCGCTCTTGCCATGTATATGCTTTAGATTGTGTCCCATCTAATGCCGCAGCCGTTACACATTGTCGTTAAGGGGGATGTGCATCAGGTATGAGTTGAAGGGAGGGGATAGAACTGTCTACTTTCCATGATTCAGATATTTTATCCACGAAAGTCATGAAATGGGCCGGGGAATTGCTGAAGGATCTTGGGGCGATTAAACCACAAATCGATGGGCTATCAATCCCCAGAACTGAGCGCATTTAGCGTTGTAACAAGTGGTCCGGCTGTCGTACGCTGGTATCTAGAAACCTCAATGAGTATACTGTAAGCCCATGCATGGTCTACCGGTTATCCGGTGCTGATAGCCGGCCTTCGATTCACCAGAACCACAACGTGAGGAATGGAAGAGGGTGAGAAGAAAAGGAATCGAACCAGGCTCCTCGGGACCGACGCGGACTCCCCAAGAAAGATCTTACGCCCTTCCCAAAGTCGAGATCGTGCTTTGGGCATCATTTATATCTTGAGAATTGAGCCTTTTTTTCGGTACTATGTAGTCTCGGGTCTTCCACGGTAACAAGTATTCCGCATTCCAGTCAGTATTCAATGTAGCTGCGTCAGGTTTGCTACTCAGGCCAGTATTATCTATTATTACGTTGCCCCAGCCTTGATCCTGATGCTGCCATCCTTTGCTTTTCACAGCAACGTCCCTACTCAGTTCATCTGTTGTACACTTTCCCCGTTAACATACACTTTTGGGTTCGATGTGATCATCTACACCAGCCCCATCTGGGCTCATCCTTTTTTTTTTTTTATTGTTGTGTTATTCTTTTCTCTCGAGTTGATAGTGCGACAACTACAGGCAACTAAACCCCCAGCCGCTAGATGCCATTTCTCTTCTCTCAAAATCCCCATTTCTCAGGAATAGCTTGATACTGTTATCAAACGGAGGCGAACAAAATGAAGCCCTAATTAGGGCATGCCACAGGTGATACTCTGCCACCAGTCTTTAAGCCATCTGAACCAGCCTTCATGGCTTAACCGCAACTGTTGATAGGTATAGTCCGTAAGCTTCGTCATCGTTGCCACACAGGATTTATTCAGAAGCAGTCACAAACCCAACATTGTCTTCCCACAAACAACTTTGGATATTCGTGGCTGCTGGGATAACTAATCAATCATGAATGCATCGCGCTTCCAAAATGGAATCCTTCAGATTGCCAAGTCCGTTCCCAAATAAAACCACACCGAAACCGGGGCGCCCTCCCGCTTCTATCAGCGCTTCAGGAATGTCATCATGAACACACCACGCTGGAAGTGAAGGCTGGCCAGCTTTTTCGTAAGAACAGCAACTTTCTTGGCCTTGGCGCCACCAAGCTCGTTGGCGTACTCGTTCAGCATCTTGATCTGACCCTGAAGCAAAGCATTGTTCTCGGTAAGGGGAGTCCATCCTGCTGCACCGGGTGTGCTGCTGCGTGTTAGCATGGGAATCGAAGCCAAACGAGTATTTAACGGCCAAACTACGGGCTGTCTCGTCATCGCCAGGCACCGAGGGACAGGGTGCTGGGTACGTGGCTATAATTACATACTGGACTGTCATTAGCATCTCTTTTACCGCTCTATAAGACCAACCAAATATGAACGGTTTAGTCGGTATAAGGGGAATCACACGCACCAATTCAGCTGTGATTTCGCCCTGTCCGTCGAAATCCTTACCCTTCACCTCGAATGCGTCTTCGACGCCGGCGTATAGGTCCTCATTTGTGATGCAATTGAGCCCCAGAAGCTCTAAGCGCTTCAAATCTTGCCCTGCGTTCTTACAGTTGTCTACTATCATGTCTCGGTGCTTCATACGTGGTCCGGAGAGTCTGTCCAGGTTGATGTTCGTAGTGATGTATGCGATCTCGGTGACTGTATATCGGCACACTTCATGCGGTCCTTTCATGATCTTGAAATGCTTCCAGAGAGTATTGCCACTATGGAGTTTGTTACCCATGAGCCTCTTCATGATTTCTAGGAAAGGGGGCACGTCGTCTGGAATACGAGTAAGTCCCCATTCTTCGATGGTAGAGCCGTGCGATGTCGGCATGGCGATCAAGCGATAGGGGGGAAATGTGATCGGGTGTCTAGTACAGCGAATAATAAGGTGTAGATGACCGACCGACTGTTGAGGACAACTATGGTAGACTTTTCTGGCCAACGAGTACCGTGCTTTGGCGTTCTTAACAGCCAGAACAAGCTCTGCTAGGCTTGGGGAGTCCTTTTTATAGTTAAGTTGTCTTCGAGCTCGATCTCATGGTTTGTTTGCCCGCTAGAGTTTCCATGGATTCGCGGGTTTGTTCTGTGATCCAGAACTGAATTATTGCTTGCTTATATCGGGTGCCATTTGCCCTCTGGCAAACGCAATGGTCTTTATATGCTGACTCTTGGATTCTCGGGAGTCTTCCAAGAATTCAAAAACAAGTACTGCTGCTATTACTTATGGCGGCTAAGAGTCAATTATCTAAAAATCATTTTGTTTCCCAGTATTTGCTAGAAGGCCACTCCCGGAAATCAGTTAAGAAAGGTATTCTTACCATGGCAAAAAAGAAGTTTAATATATGACTAATTAAGCCTCAATGATGCAAACCCAGACCCTTTACGAAACGGTAGTTATGGGATCATGGGGCATGTACCAGAGTTGTACGAACCCTGCTAGTATGTAGTTGGAAAGCTCAAGACTTGAGGCTCCGGCAAGGAATCGACTATCTCCAACAATTGTACTTGTTTTACCGGCGCTTTGGAGCCCTGCTTCGGCTAACAATGTCCGTAGACTGCCATACAGACATATGCAGAAGACGCTACACCGCAGCTATCACCCAGAGCAAACGAGGTCTTCTCTTCCGATGAGAGTGTTCTGTTACCGCGGAAGCACTGACCGACGCCGGGCTTATCTTAAATAGAATAACAAATGCCGAACTAGATGCAGACCAAAGAGGAAGCACAATATCCCAAGGGTTTGTTGTAAACGCAGTGTGAATTTGTCTCAATAATATTTTCTTTTTCCCAACTTAAGTACTCTTTCAACCACATTATTATTCTACTTCTTCCTCTTGATGCTGGGGCAACCCAGGTTCCTTCCCCACACTCGTTACGCCATCATAGTATTCTTATAGTAAGATGATTTTACTCGACAATCCATCCCTAATTTTGACTGCAGTACTAGGGTCAGGCCTACGGAATATCTCTTTTATGGTCGGTGCACGGCATAGAGAGGCGCTTGCAGTGTAGCAAGGCATAATAACCACATCTGCAAATGAGATTCAGAGAGTATGGGCCATGATCCATGTCTCTAAATACCCATTGTGGTGTGTAGGGTGGCGCGTCTTTCAGAATTATGGCGGTTCGATAATAAGACTTAGTTGCTTCACAGCCACGAAAGGCTGGGGAACGAGCGATATCTTATTCAGGAACGGAAACAGGGCTACGGTACTTTATTCCTCCCCCGACAAGTTCTTGAATGAGCTTGTTGACGTTTGCGTCTGAAACCTTAAAGTCGGAAGTTGTTATGTAACTTGCCTTCGCCTATAGACTTAGGTCCAGACTAACCCCTTTCCATCGTCATTATGCAATGCTGCCATCAATGGCAGCCTCAATGACATCAAGTTGACTTTCGTGGGACTTGAGATCAGCTACCCAAAATTACCCGTCGGTTAACGATGACCGAGGTATCCTCTGACTGAGAAAAAGCCCACGGAGATGATAACCGCTTAACCCTGCCACTTCACCCCCCTGTCTCTGAAGAGCGAAACCATGCCCATGGGAAGCAAACCAGGCTCGATGATATGGAGGCCACCGAAACGCTCCATGGCCTCAGGACCGTAAAGCGCAGCAACCCACTTCCAGTACGGCTCCATGGCCTCCCAGCGGGGGTTGAAGCCGCCGAGCCCCCCGCCGGGAAACTCGGGCCCGCGGAGCTGGAGGTCCTCTACGCCGCGGGCCACGGCTGGAGGGCACTCGCGGATGCCCCGGCCCCGCGGCGCGCGCAGCAGCGACCGGTACACTTCGTACAGGCTCCACTCGAAGTTCTGGTAGGAGGCCTCGCGGTAGCGCGTATACTCTTCGAAGCTCATGAACGTGTGGCGGTCGTCGGTGGAGGGCTTCCAGCACGCGTCGTCCCTCTGGTACTGGAACGGGCCCGTTTTCTCGAATACAACCTTGTAGTACGCGTAGGCCTCGCGCTCGGCCTCGAGGAATCGCTCCACGGCCGCCTCCGGGTCGCCGGGGCGCACGCCGTCGTGCGCCTGCAGGATCGAGATGAAGGGGCTCCGGAGGTCGAGACCGCCGAGCTCCATCGGGAAGAAGAGGTACGCGTCCGGGACGTCCCTGATGCCGAAGCGTTGCTCCAGGGTCGCCTTGAGGTAGTCGACGACGCTGTTAACGACGATGCTGCTGCCGTTGATCGTAGATTCGCGGTCCAGGAGCGATGGCGGTGACGACGACGAAGATGACGATGGTGGGGAGAAGAGCTCCCGCTGGATCCGGTTGTGCGTCTTGAGCAGCTCGCACACGTGCTCGCGGCCGAAGCAGTGCGCCGGCTTGCCGAAGTTGGCTGTAAAGAAGGTGGCGGCGTATGTATTCCACGCCTGCACGACTACAACATCTAATGTCAGCAATTGCCCTTTGGACTCAAATAGGCGAAACTTGTAAGACATGTTTCGGGGATATAAACTGCTAAAGGCCCCGATTCGGAGATCTCTGTCCGTGAACTAAGAATTGTGGGAGGTGAGTGTTTGGAAGTAGCTTACAGGCGATGACGCCTCTGCGGCGCTTGTCGTGCAACTGCCTCCGCAGGTCGGCGATGTGCCGGTCGACCATGTCCTGGTCGATCTCGAAGCGGCCGGTCCGCGGCGAGAGCCGCAGGAAGCCCCAGCGGACGTCGCCCTCAGGCAGTGCCGGTCGAAGCGAGCGGTCGACGCCGTCTTCGTCGTCGCAGACCATGGGCTCGGGCTGACCCTGGGGGGCAATCCGCACCGAGCCCGTCCTCGCGGTGCCAGCGCGCGTGCCCGTCGCGGCGGCAAACTCCAACACGGCGCCCCACGCCTTCACAGCGGCGCCGTGGTCGCGCGACCAGAACCAGAAGTCGTCGTGCGCGCGCCAGAGTACGTCTCTGCCGTCCGTGGCCCGGTTGACGGCGAGGTCGAGGCAGAAGAGCACGGCCTCGCCGAAGAGGTCGCTGAGGGCGTGGGACTCGGGGGTGCCGCGGCGTCGCGTGCGCGGCTGCTGCTGGCCGTCGCCTTCGTCGTCCTCGAGGAACCGCAGCGGCGCCCGGAGGAACCGCGCGAAGAACCCGAGCCAGGCCTTGGAGACGCCGAAGAAATCCAGAACGGCAAGCACGGTCTCGTGCGGCAACAGCGAGTTCCAGCTGTCGAACACGGAGTGGAACGCCGCGATTCCCCCGAACAACTTCGTGTTGATGGCAACCTCGGTGGCCAGCAGGCGCAGCAGACGCTGTTTGTCCTCCATCGGGGATTTCCTAGTACTAGACCCCGGGGGAGCGTCGAGACCGTCGTCCTCATCTTCATCATCGTGTGGGGCTGCCGCATAATATCTCCTTGTACAGTACTTGGCCTTACCTTTATCATCGTATTGGGCTGCCGTCAGCACTGGCTGTGCTTGGTACTCGGCTTCTTCTTCGCCCGGCGAGGCTTCATTTCGCTGGATCTCGGAGTCTTTGAGGTGCGAAAGGAAATAGTGTTTCCGGTAGATGGTGTTCCTGAGCGACTGGACGGAGCGTTCTGGTTTCTGGCCCCCTAGGTAGTACTGCCTCCGCATCAGGTCCGTCTTCGGAATATCCCTTCCCTGGACCTTGCAGCTGCCCGAGGTGTCGCAGAACTCCCGGAGGGCTGACTTTAGGAGGATGGACCACCTGACGCCGATGTACTCCAGGAAGAGGGCCTGCAGGATATCCTCGTGCATGACGATGTTGTAGATGCCGCTGAGCCTCCGCTGCTGCTCGAGTGGCACGCCGCGGCCGTCGCCCCACGTCCAGGAGTCTAGCGCCGCGATCCGCATGTTGAGGACGTCGGCGATCTCTGACAGGATGATCGGGTTGTTCTTAAAGTCCTTGAGCACCTCGCGCTTCTCGTCCGTGAGGAGGGTCGAGGAGACCAGGCTGTCGACGACCCACTGGAGCGTGGCATTGTTGAATTGGTCCGGAGCAGATAGCTTGCTCTCAAACGCGGCGACCCTCATCCGTAGAGTTCTTAGTGCTTTCTTCTTCTCGAGTCCTTCAAGGTCCCGAAGACCAAAGACCTTGTTTAGGTAAGTCCGGACACCATCTTCGTCTACGATGGCGGGTTCAAAGACCATCCGTTCCCACTCCGCCCGCGAGTCACGCTTCATGGCACTTGCCGCGTCCTCGGATCCCTCGATCAAAGCCGTGTCTTCTGGGACGTTCTGGTCCGGCTTTTCCGCCACCAGCCATTCTGTGACGAGCTGGGCATGTAGGGAGGCATACTGGAACTTCGACGACTGCATGCCCAGGTGTCGTAGGAGAGACTTCTCCCATTTGTCCATCATGCCGGCAGACACGGAGGGGTCGTAGCCTGCCTGCGCAAGGAAGCAGTCGAGATTCTGCAGCTCGAACTCGAGGTCCCGCTTCTTCGTCTGACCGAGCAGGACCTTGCCGGACATATCCGTCTTCACGGCGTAGCAGGCCTTGACGCCACTGCTCAAGATCTGGAGGCGTTTGAGGGGCTGCTTCTCATGGTCGAGGGAGGAGATGAGCTGGGCCTTCTGGGCTTCGAATCTCGATCTGCGCTTGGAGAGCTCCTCTAGCTTGGTGTTCGTGATGTCTTGAATGGTGCTGGAGAGTACGCTACCACCGGAGGAGGCCATGGTGATGGAGTGTGAAGGAGGATAAGTGTGTGTGTCTGTGTTCGTGTTTGACGAGTAGCGTAAGGGATCAGTACTTGAGATGTGAAGGGAGAAGGGGTATCAAGAGTAGCGTGGAGGGGCTATACTTATATATCCAAGGTAGGCATACACACGCTGCAAGGCTGCAACATTGCAGTTGGTACATCTGCCTAATCAACGACGTACACATAACGGAGACGGGTGGTCCTTGCAACCAACGGCCCGAGGGTCAAGTCGTGCGGAGTATACAGATGTCTAGGTCAATTGAAAAGGGTACAGACTCCAGACCAAAAGCTCGAAATAGTTCAAAGCTAACAAAAGCCACCAACCCGACGAGTTGGGTGGTAGCCTGCCTTGCAGATTCCGGGAATCCTCTTCTAACAGTCCTGCAACTCATTCCTCCCTACCATAAGCACAGCATCTTTCCTCAGGCTGCTTTGGCGTTATTGATAAGTTGAAAATACTCCGCGATTTAAAACACGCACACCACACACCATTGGCTACCACCAGCGGCCTCCAGGGGCACCTGCGCTGGGCTGCCCACTTCGCTCGAGGTAAATAGGGGCACATGGTAAACATCACCTGCAGGGATTAGCGCCACCACCTGCATTACGTGGCCATCGGAGCGCCTCTAATGGGCAGATTACGTTATATATTACGTAACAGACGGAAAACGAAAGTACAATTTATAATTATACTTTAATTAATTAAATTATTTATTATACCTTTAACGATAACGTATTAAATAAGTAAGTCGGTTACGTAAATAAGTTAATTACTTTTTAAACAACTTTAATTACTTATTTTTAGTCGCTTATATCTTAATAATAATATTGTAATGCGATTTAAAAAAGCAATTTAACTTTTTAAATTAAAAAAAATACTCGAAAATTAATTTTAAACGACTTAGTTTTATATACGAAATAACCTTATTTATATTAAAACTCGATTTAATGGTAAATTTTCTAAACTAATAAATTTTTTATTTTACGAAAATTAAAGCCGATTATAAAGAAACCGACTGTTGAACGAATTTTTAATTTAAATATATAAGCGTTTCTTATTCGAGGTTAATTAAGTATTTAATTTTATTAAACGAAAAAAAACTCGAAATACGTTTAAATTAAAAAATTTTTTATTAAAAAAATATTAACATACTACATATATGAGCGCCACATATATATAAGCGTAATACTTTTTTAATACATTTTAATTACTTGGCTTTAATTGTCTATTTCTTAATACTAATATTTTAGAACGCCTTATATAAAAAGCGAAAATAAACTTAGTTATTTAAATTAAAAAAAAGGAACTCGAAATCTAGCTATAAAAAGCTTTATTAAACTTATAAAATATTATCTTATACTTTAGTATACCGTTTTAAAGATAAACGCGCCCGAACCGATATTATCCCATTTTCGCAAAAATTAACGCTAATCGAAAAGAAAATAATCGTCGGCCGTATCCTCGAATTAAATAGGCGAATGTTTCCTATCCGGCGTTATCATATTAAAAACATAGTAAATCTATTACGTAGACATTACGTTACGAAATATATCGGAGTTAATTAAGTAATTAACTTTGTTAAACGATAATAAAAACTCTAAACGCGTTTATATTAAAATTTCGATTATTAAAAATTATTATACGAAAAGTTAAAAACTTTTTAAAAAAATTTAAATTTATTCGCATTATTATCATAAAATATAATATTAAAAAAATGTTTATAACTTTAACGAAACTATATCTTTAATAAAACGTTTTATAATAACAGATATAATAATTATTAATACTAAGAAAAGTAGAATATTTGAATTAATTACATAAATAAATAAGAAATAAATTATGAATTTTTAAAGTTAAGTTATATCGTTACTTATTATTATAATAAAGAAAAATTACTTTAAGTTTTAATTCCGTAATACTTTAGTATCGATAACCGGCTAAAAAATCGCATTAAGTAATAACAATTAAATTAGAAATGAAATAAGTTTAAAATAAAAACAATATTTCTATTAATATATTCGAACGAGTACGAAAAAAAAAATTGAAAGATTTTTTTTATTTTCAACAGTTACGAAAATTACTATTTAATAAAATTCAAAAAAATATTACATTAATTACAATACTATTACATTTTATATACTCGTGTATTTTTCGCATATGTTTTAATATTTTAATGTATTTTGATTATTTTTAAATACGTTTAATCGTTATATATCGAAAATTTAAAACGACGGTATTGTATTTATATTATTACAGGAATTTCTTTACCGGTTGTTATAATAGACTTAAAATTAATATAACGTCCGGTAATTTTAAATCTCGATTCGCTGTAATTGATCTTATTTTATTTAATTTTAATATTATTATTTTTCGAGTTCGAAAGTTGCTTAATTATATTTATGTAAACCGTTTCCCTGTTAACCTCCGCCGGTTTTATTTCCCCGCCTACGAAAATCTTTTAATATATTTATAAAGTAAAGAAATAAGGACGTTATTTAAAAAAACAAAGATTAAAAATTACTAAGGTAGTTCGCTGATAAAAATAGTTAAATTAATTAATATCTTAATAAAAGTAATTAATTACTTCTATATAAAATTGCTATTTTTTTGAAAGAAACTTACTTAATTATACGACATTATTTATATCTTATGTAAACAATGAAAAATTAGAAATTAACGTTTGTAAAAAGGTAAGATACTTATTATATAAAAAGAATAAGTTTCTTTAACCGAAAAAAAAAGAGAGTAATAGAAAAATATAGCTAATAGCAGTTAAAAATAGTTATTATAAAAGGGTTAAAACGAAAGAATAGAAATATAACGTTTGCGATAAATTCGGACATAATACGCGTATTTATAAAAAAGATGTAAAAACGTTTAACGAAAAAAATCCGATTAGTGTAAATTAATATAAAATATTATTATTGAGTTATTTAAATTAATTATTACAGAACGTTAAAAAGTATTACATTTGTATATATATAGCGCTTATAAACGTAATACGTTATATTAAAATTGAAAAAATAAAAGGTTTTAATTATGAGAAAGTTAAATTTATATATAACGTTTTATAATAAGAGTTATAATAATAATTATGATTAAAAAAGTAAAATAGCGAAGTTGATTAATAAAATATAAAAAATACTAGAATTATTTAAGAAGATTATAACATATTATAGAAATATTTTAAATATATAAACATGTAAGATAATTTTTCATTTATTTTAAACATTTAACTTCATTCATTTATTTCTTAATATTAATAAAATAATCCAGATTGTAAAAAATAAAAATAAACTTTATTATTTAAATTTTAAATTTATATATTAAATTCCTTATTTTACTTTGTATATATAATATATCGGTACATTTTCCGATAACGATTTTATAACCAAATCGCGAAATTTAACGCCGACTTAAAAAAAAACTAATTATCGACGGTATTTTTAACTTAAATACAAAAGCATTCTCGATTCCGTATTAATATATGAAAAATATAATAAATTTATTACTTATGTAACGCGTCGTAAAAAATATTAAAATTAATAAAGTATTTAACTTTACTAATTAATAATAAAAGCTTAAAACGCGTTAAAATTGAAGAATTAATTATTAAAAGATATTATACGAATATTTAGAAATATTAAGTAAATAATTCGAATTTTTTCAAATTATAATCGTAAAATACGGTATTGTAAAAAAGATATTTATAATTTCGACGAAACGAATTTTAATAAGGTTGTTAATAATGAAAAATATAATGTTTATTGTTATTAAAAAGAGTAAAAGATTAAAAAAAAGTAATAAAAAGTTAAATATAAAATATAATTATTTAAATTATTATTTTTTAACACTAAATCTTATTATTATTTATTATTATAAT
Source organism: Monosporascus sp. GIB2 (assembly GCA_004155935.1). NCBI lineage: Eukaryota > Fungi > Ascomycota > Sordariomycetes > Xylariales > Monosporascus > Monosporascus sp. GIB2. The sequence goes on along the minus strand of QJNV01000128.1, from coordinate 73,749 downwards.
GGAAAAAGTATCATAAATTTTAATATCGCTATAATTTATTCTTAATAACGAATTAAAAATCGTATAAAATAATAATAATTAAATAATAAGTGACTTAAAGTTAAAATTAATTTAATATTTTAATATATCTAAACGCGTAAAAAAACTCGAAACGTTTTTTTAGTTTCAATAATTACGAAAATTACTATTAGATAAAATTTAAAACATATTATACCAATTATAATATTATTACGTTCTATATACCCGCGTATTTTTTGTATCAGTTTTAACTTTTTAATGTATTTTATTTTTTATTATTATAAAACGCGTTTATTCGATATATATCGAAAACTTAATACGACGTAATTATATTTATATTGTTAAAAAATATCCTTAGTAATTTTTATATAAATTTAAAATTATCAAAAAGGTTAATACTATTAAATTTAGATTTCTAAAAGTTAATTTCATTTTATTTAACTTTAATTACATTGATCTAATTATACAACTTTTTAAATTATATTTACGTTAATTATTTCCGTACTGATTTCCCCTGGTTTTATTTTTTTGTAATTGTGAAAATCCTCAAAAATATTTACAAAATAATAAAATAAACACGTTATTTATAAAACAAAGTAAGGATTATTAAAGTAATTCGCCGGTAAAAATTTTTTTATACTATTATATAAAGTTATTATCTTTAAAGAAAAAACACTTTAATTATATATAACGAATTATAACTTAAATAAATCTTGAAAAACTAAACATATACGTTGTTTTTAAAAACTTTTATTATATAAAAAGGACAAACGTTTTTAATTAAAAAGGAAAAAAGTAAAAAGAATAATTAATAACGGCTAAAAATAATTATCATATAAAGATTAAAACAGAAAAATAGAATCCTGGTTAATTTAAAGTAATTTAATATATTATAATTATTTTATTTAAGTTTGTTATCGCGAAATGCTAAAGACTATTTAAAATGCTTATATATTCAAAACATTTATTTAATACGTTACATTTATTTTTTATTATAATTAAAAATATTTATCTTTAATTTTAATTCTCCAATAATAAAATATCAATAACTAATTTAATATAAATATTAAAGAGTAATAATTAAATAACAAATAAATTAAAATTAAGTTTTGATTTTTGATGGTTATAATTAAACTATCTTTATTAATAAGCTACTATAATAAATTTATTAATGTTTTTTATATATAACGCCTTTATTAAATCGTTTTAGCAATATTCTTAAAATACTTTATAGATAAAGAATTAATAAAATTAATAAAGATAAGTAAAAAAACATTTAATATAAATATATATAAAGCTTTTAATTCGAAGAAAATGCGCTTAAAATTTAATTAAATAAATCGTACTTTTATAAATCTCGATTAAATAATATCGGTTGTTATAATAACTTTAAACGGGTTATAAAAACGGGCGATAAGATATTTCTTAATAATATAAGTAATATAACATTATATAAAGCCTTCGACATATGATAAATAAACGCGTTTTAAATAGAAAAAATAAAGTACGTCAAAAGATTAATAAAAAAGATTAACAGGTATATAAAATATAATAATATTATAAATAATAAAATATTCTAAAATTCTATCAAATAATAACTTTTATAGCTGTCGAAAATAAAAGAAATATTTCGATTTTATCGTACGCGTTCGAATATAATAATTAAAATATTAAATTTATTTTAAACTTAATTTACTCATTGTCTAGCCGTTTTCGTTTATAATAACTTTTTAACTAGGTAAAAGTAAATGCTTAGTAAACAAATAAAAATATTTTCTTAGCAAAAATACTAATAAAGCTAAGATTTAATTATAAAAATTAATAGTTTAAATTAATATAAATTATTTTTAATTTTTTATTAATGTTTTTTAAATGTTTTACATTTTTTAATATTAATAATAATATATCAAATATTATAAAAAAAATATTATTAAAAACCTTATTTTATTAAAATTATAAATATCCCTACTCGCAATATCGTATTTAATAATTATATTTCGAACAAAATTAAACTATTTATAAAATACCTTTAAAGTTTCATATAATACCTTTTAATAATTTATCGTTTAGCTTAAACGCGCTTTAAGTTTGTATTACTATTGAATAATATTAAATACTTAATAAATCTTAACAGGTTTTATAACGCGTTACGTAAATAGTAAATTCGCTATACTTTTAACATACTAATACGAAATAAAAAAGGCTTACGCATTTGAATCAAAAATTCGTTAAATAATCGATTTCTTTAAAATTAGCGTTAATTTTTATAAATTAGAAATATTATTAGTTTAAACGTATTTCCTATATTATCGGGCTTTAAAGTCGGTTTAGCAATATTATATATTATATTAAACTTGTTATAACTAGATTTCGAGGTACTCTTTCGCGCCTAAATTACTTAAATCTATTTTCGATTCTTTTATACAACCTTTTATATTACGAATATTAAGTAATATACAATTAAAATTAGGTAACTAAAATATAAACAAAACTAAATGGCAAGCTTATATAAGTCGCGAGCTTATATAGTACGTTATATATAAACATAGTTAATTTTTAAAATATAGGGCTCGTTGTAACGTATGATACAATTAATAACTTAAAAACGTTTATAATAATATATACGTATTTATAGTTATTAAAAGGTTATTTCGAGTTTTAATTATTATTACAATTAGATTCGATTTAAATTTTAACTAATATAATACTATAAACGCGTATATAATTATTAACTTATATTATAATATATATATATAAATAAATTTAATATACCTATACTATTTTAAAAAAAATTTTAATTAAAAAAGTATTATATAAATTATAAATTATAACACATATATAAGCGAGGAATACATATAAGGGAGCGACTATTTAGTACTTCGTAATAATAAATTTAAAAAACTTTATAATAATATATTAAATTAATTAAAATTAATCGAATTCTTTTTCATTAAACGATTTTATAATTTTTTAAAGTACGCGTATTATATCCGAGCTTATAGTAAGTATTATACTTTTGTTCCTTAATTTTAACTCTTTTACTACATTACTTTTAGCTGCTATAAGTTGTATTTCTTTATTATCTTTTCTCTTAGTTAAAAAAGTTTATTCTCTTTATAAAATAGAAATCTCTTTTTTTTAAAAAACGTTTATTTTTCGATTCTCGACGTTTATTTAAGAATTAATTCGTTTCGCGTAACTAAGTAATATTTTTAAAAGAAAACAATCATAAAAAATAATAAATTAACTAATTTTATAATTTTTATTAGTAAGTTACCTTAATAATCTTTAAATGTTTTTGTAAATAAGGAATAAATAAAACTAGTAAAAGTTACTAGAGAAACGGTCGGCGTAAATATAATTAAAAAGATTTCGAACTTAAAAAACGGTATTACAATTAAATAAAACGAAATTAATATTACTAAACAATATAATACATTTAAACGTATTATAAAAGCCGGTAAGAAAAGTGTTTTAATAATATAAGTATAATAACATCGTAATAAACTTTCGATATATACTAAATAAACGCGTTTTAAAATAAAATAAAAATGCGTTAAAAGGTTAAAACTCATACGAAAAATGCGTAGGTATATAAAAGATAATAATATCGTAATTAATATATTATCTTTTAAATTTTATCGAATAATAATTTTCGTAAGTATCGAAAATAAAAACACGTTTTGACTTTTTTATATGCTTTTAATTATATTAATCGAAGTGTTAAACTTATTTTATATATAATTTATTTCTTATTTATAAAAGATACTACTAAATTTAAGTTATATTTTCTAAGTTAAACTAAATATACGAAAATAATTACACGATATAATCGTACAATAAATATTATACTTAATATCTTAAGTATAATAACTAAATAGTAGTTTTTACGATGTAAGATAAATTATATAACTTAATCCTATAAAGTTTTATTTTCTAATACGTAATAACCGACAAATTTTAAGACTAATAAATTTTATACCCGTTAGTTTTACGGTTTAATAAGATTAATATAACTTAAAAGACGTAAATTTTTACGCGATAAACCTTAAGAATAAGCCGTAAATACGTATAAAAAGTTTTACGAGCTTTTGCTAGTTTTATAGCTAAAAACTTTAACTTTGATCGTTGTACAGTTTTTAAATTACCATTATTATCATAGCTTAATATACGATATTAATGATTCGTACTAGTGAAATCTTTAATAAAATCGTTTCGTTTAAAATAACTAAATCTCATATAATTATCGGACGAAAAAAATTATTAATAATTTTATCAATCTAAAAATATCTTTTAAAAAGAACGTATTTAACTATTAATTTTCAGATATAATTTAATTTTCGAAAATACTAATAACTAATCGTTATACGAACTTATATAGAAAAATATAATAATTATAAAAGAATTATTAAAAAAAATAAAAAAATAAAAGGAAAACGGTTAATAAATACTAAAATTCAAATTTTAGAATGTTATAAATAAAAATATAACCGATGCTTTACCCGGTTGCTCCGAGTAGCGAAATAACTCTAAAACACCGATACGAATTAATGTAAATAGGACCTGCGGGATAAGGCAGCTTGCGAAATGAATCGGTTTAGTAAAGCCTAGAAATTAAGGTACTAATTTATTATTTTATCTAATTGTATTTATACGGTTACATCTTCTTAAGAAAGAATTTCTTATATATATAGTATTACTTAATTTAGGTTTTTAACTAGTTAATAATAATAAATTAATACGAAAGTAAGTTTTAAACTTTTTTTCTCTATTATATTATTAAATAACAGCGTAATTAATTATAAGAATTAATAATTTAAATAATTATAACTTATTTTTTCTTTATTAATTTTATTTAAATTTTTTAAGTTTTAATATACTTAGGCTTATTATTTTTATTAGTATAAAAAGCGTTATTAAAGTTTAATTTCGTTAAATTTTTAAATATCGTTTTTTATAATATCGTATTTTATAGTAATAATATAAATAAACTTAAATTATTTAAGAAATATTTTTAAATTTTAGCATAATATTTTTTAATAATTAATTTTTTCAATTTAAAACAGGTAAGGTTTATATTACTGTTTAATAAAGTTAATTACTTAATTAACTTTAACGCGTTTTGTAACATATTATGTAAGTAATAAATTCGCTATAGTTTTAGTATATTAATGCCGAATAAAAGCCGTTTCTATATTTAAATTAAAGATATAATTAACGATTAACTTTTTTTTAGTTAATGCCAATTTCTATAAAAAAAGAAATTATATCGGCTCGGGTGTATTTACTGTTAAAATAATATTATATACTAAAATATAAAACTTTATAAAAAAATTAAACTTTTTATAATTAAAATTTAGCTTTCGTTTTTTTACCTAAATAGCTAACTTTATTTTCGCTTTTTTTATAAGGCGTTATATAATATTAATATTAAAAAATAAACGATTAAAAATAAATAATTAAAATAGTTAGAAAAGTTCCTCGCTTATATATATCTTTCGCTTATATATATAGCACGTTAAGTTATTTTTATTATAATAAATCGATTTTATTATTAAATTAGTTTTATATATATAAAAACGTTAGTTTTTATATAAAATATTATTAAGTTTAAATTATATTTTTCAAGTTAAATTAAATATATAAAAATTATTATATAATGTCTTACATAAACGAACGAAACATATAAACGAGCGGAACATTTTTTCGACACATTTTAACTATTTATTTTAATTGTTTATTTCTTAACGTTAACAATATAAAACGCCTTATAAAAAAAGCGAAAATAAACCTAGTTATTTAAGTTAAAAATCGAGATCCGAAATTTATTTACAAAAAGTTTAATTTTATTTATAAAGTTCTATATATCACCTTAAAAACGCGATTTACCGGTAAACGCGCCCGAACTGATATTATTCCTAATTTATAAAAATTAACGCTAACCGAAAAAAAAACCGATTATCGAACATATCCTTAACCTAAATAGGTGAACGTTTCCCGTCCGGCGTTAATATATTAAAAATATAACGAATTTACTACTTACGTAACGTATTATGGAACGCGTCAAGATTAATTAAATAGTTAACTTTGTTTAATAATAATAAAAATTCGAAACGCGTTTAAATTGAATAATAAATTATTAAAAAGTTTTATGCGAAAATTTAAAAATATTTCGTAAATAATTTCACCAAATTCGGAATATAATTATTAAATACGGTATTACGAAAGAAAATATTGATAACTTTATTATAATAATTAGTATAATTATTATTATTATTATTATTAAAAGAAATGTAAAAAAATTAAAAAAATTAACAAAAAATCGGAAATATTTTATAATAATATAAACTATTAATTTATAAGGGTAAATCTTATCTTTATTTATTATTTTTTTCGATAATCCGCCGATAACCTACTTTTATACGATTAAAAAGTTATTAGAAACGATAATAGTTAAATAATAAATAAATTAAGTTTAAAATAAATTTAATATTTCGATTAATATATTTAAACGCGTAGGAAAAATTAAAACATTTTTTTACCCTCGACGATTACGAAAATTATTATTCGATAAAATTTGAAAAATATTATATTAATTACGATATTATTACATTTATATACCTTTTTAACTTTTTTATTTACTTTAACTTTTTAACGTATTTATTTATTATATATCGATAATTTTATACGACGTTATATTATTTATATTATTAAAAAAAAATTTATCGCCGATTTTCGTAACGCGTTTAAAATCGTTATAATAATTAATAACATCAAATCGGAATTCGCAAAAACGGAGTTTATTTTATTTGATTTTAATCGCGTTTTTTCTGAGTAAAAAATTCTAATTATTCTTATATTAATCGTTTTTTAGTTACTTTTATTATTTTCGTTTTTCCTTATTGACAAAAATGTTTAAAAATATTATTAAAAAGATTTAATAAGAACGTTATATATAAAACAAACTAGAAATTACTAAGGTAATTCGCCGATAAAAATAATAAAGCGGTTAATTTTTTAAATAAAAAATAACTTAATATTATTATACTAAAACGTTTTTTTTTTAAAAATACGGCCTATTACGCGAAATGAATTATATGTTTAATAAATACCGGAAAAGTAAAAATAAAGTTTTTTTAAAAAAAACATTTATGAAAAAAAGTATATATTTTTATATTACGAAAGAAAATAATAGTAAATAATCATAGTTAATAATAGATAAAAGTTGTTATTATAAAAAGATTTAAGCGAAAAAATAAAAATATAGCATTTACGATAAGTTTAAATATAATATACATATTTATAAGGAAAATATAAAGGCGTTTAACGATAAAAAATCCGATTAATTTAAATTAATTTAATATATTATAATTATTTTATTTAAAGTTATTATTAAAATATATTAAAAAAGGTTTCGTTTACTTATATATGCTATTTATTTATATAAAACGTTAATATAATTATATGATAATTATTTGGTAATTTTTACGATTTATAATAAATTACATATTTTAATTCTATAAAGCTTTATTTTTTATTAAAGTTATATAACTACGTAATTTTTTAATTAATATCGGTTTAAAAGTTTATAAACGTAGTTATTAATAAGTTTCGACCTGATTAAACTTTATACATTTTAGTTTTACGATTTAATATAATTATATAATATAATTTAAAAATTGTAAATTTTACGTAATAAATTTTAAAGATAAAATTAAAGTATGTATAAAAAGTTTTCTAAATTTTTATTAGTTTTACGATTAAAAATTATTAAATATTAATTCGTAAAATAATTAAAATGTTTAATTTTAATTATTTTAAGGTAACTTTTTAAATTATTATTATTATTATAATTCAATATGCGATAAAATTCGTATATAATACCGGTGATCCGTTTTGATAAAGTTTTTAATAAAACCATTTCGTTTAAAATAATTAAATTTATAAAGTTATCCTGCGAGCGAAAAATATTAATAATTTTATCGACCTTAAAATATATTTTTTAGTAAAATTATATTTAATTATTAATTTTTGAATACGATTTAATATCTGAAAGTAATAATAATTAAGTATTATAGAAATTTATACCGAGTAATATAGTAATTATAAAAGAATTATTAAAAACAAATAATAAAAAAGGTTGATAAATACTAAATATTAAAGTTTAAAACGTTGTAAATTAAAGTATTAATTTATTAATTTATTTATAATTTTATTAATGCGGTTACGTTTCTTTAAAAAAGAAGTTATTTTTATTATAATAAATTAATTTTTATTAAAACGTTTAAAAATTTAAAAGTTAACTTTAATTCTTATAAATTTTAGTATTTAAAGTATTTAAAAATATTATTTTTCTATAAACGATAATAATATAATATATTATAAAAAAGATTAAAATTTTATTAATTAATTAATTATATATATATATAAAGCGTTATATTGTTATATAAATTATTAATAATTTTGAGTTATATTTTTCTAATTAAGTTAAATATACGAAAATTATTATACTATATATGTTTATAATAAATATTATATTTATTATTTTAAAATATGATAATTACTTAATAGTTTTTACGATTTAAAATAATGTATATATTTTAACTCCGTAAAGTTTTTTTTTAATTTTGTAAATACGTAATTTTTCAATTATTATCGGCTTAGGAAATTTATAAATGTAATTATCGGCAAGCTTTAACTTTAATAAATTTTATAACTTTTAGTTTTACGGTTTAGTATAATTATATAATATAAATTAAAAAACGTAAGATTTTACGCGATAAATTTTAAAAATAAATCTTAAATTCGAATAAAAACTTTTACTAATTTTTATTAATTCTATGATTAAAAATATTAAATAGTAATTAGCAAAAAAGTTAAAAACTTTAATTTCGATCACTTTATAATAACTTTTCAAATTATTATTATTATTATTATAGCTTAATATACGATAAAATTCGTATATAATACTAATAATCTATACCGATAAAATTTGTAATAAAACCGTTTATTTAAGAGAATTAAGTCTTATAAAGTTATTAGGTAAACGAAAGATATTAATAATTTTATTAACTTAAAAAATATTGTTTAAAAAATCGTATTTAATTATTAATTTTTCGATACGATTTCATTTCCGAAAGTAATAATAGTTAATTATTATCCGAATTTATACTAAGTAATATAGTAATTATAAAAGAATTATTAGAAAAATTAGAAAAAACCCCCGTTAATAAATGTTAAATTTTAAATTTTAAAACGTTATAAAATGGAATATAACCGATACTTTGCCCAGCTGCTCTAGGTAACGTAATTATTTTAAAATATTAATACGAATCGACGTAGATAGAAGTTACAAGATAAGGCAGCTTAAAGTCGCTTGCGAAAGGGATCGGTTTAGTAAAGCCTAGGAATTAATATATTAATTTATTATTTAATTTTATTTACACGGTTACGTCTTCTTAAAGAAGAGTTATATCTTTATATATAATATTACTAAATTTAAGTTATATTTTTTAAGTTACATTAAAAATAAAAATTTATTATATAATATAATTATATAATAAATATTATATTTAATATTTAAGAATATAACGTACCATATAAGCTCGTAATATATATAAGCTCGCGATTCGTTTTTTAGTATATCGCGATAGTAAATTCGAATTAAATAACTATAACATATTAAATTAATGTAAAATAATGGAATTTTTTTTACTAAACGTTTTTAAATTTTTTTTTTAAATACGCGCATTATATTCGAATTTGCCGCAAACGCTATATTTCCGTTTTTTCGCTTAAACCTTTTTACAATAATCCCTTTTAGCCGTTACTAGACGCAATTATTTACTACTATTTTTTTCATAACTATGAAAATTTGTTGTTTTTTTTTAATTAATATCTTTTTTTAATAATATTTATTTTTATTTTTTTGGTATTTATTAAAAATATAATTCATTTCGCGTAATAAGACGTATTTCTTCTAAAAAAAAGTATTTTCATATAATAACATTATGTTACTTTTTATTAAAAAATTAATTAATTTAATTATCTTTATTAGTAAGTTATTTTAGTAATTTTTATTTTTTTTTGCCAAATAACGCCTTTATCGAATCGTTTCGATAATATTCTTAAAAATTTTCACAAATAAGAAAATAACGATATTAGCTAAAATAGATAAAAAAAATCGGTATAAGTATAATTAAAAATTTTAACTTAGAAAATACGCGATTAAAATTGAGTAAAATAAGTCTTATTTTTACGAATTCCGATTTAATATTATTAGTTATTATAATAATGTTAAACGTGTCGTAAAAATTAATAATACAATTATTTTTATTAATATAAATAACGTAATATTATATAAAATTTTCGATATATAACGAATAAACGCGTTGTAACAGAAAAAAATAAAATATGTTAAAAGGTTAAAATAAATTAAAAAATTTAACAGGTATGCAAAATATAATAATATTATAATTAACGTAATATTTCTCAAATTTTATCGAATAATAGCTTTCGTAACCGTTAAAAATAAAAACCCGTTTTAATTTTTTCGTACGTATTCGAATATGTTAATCGAAATATTAAATCTATTTTAAACTTACTTTATTTATCGTCTAATCGTTTTCGCTTATAGTAACTTTTTAATCGGATAAAAGTAAGTTAATAACAAATTTATAAAAAAAGTAATTTTTTCTAATAAGAATAATAAATAAAAATAAGACTTAATTGTAAAAATTAATAAGGTATATTATTATAAATTATTTCTAATTTTTTTATTAAATTTATTTAAGTTTTTTATATTTGTTAATATTAATAATATTTTACCAATTATTTTAAAAGCCTTATTAGAAACTTTATTTTATCGAAATTATAAATATCCTTTTTCGCAATACCGTATTTAGTAAATATATTTCGATTAAAGTTGAATTACTTATGAAATACCTTTAAATTTTCGCATAAAACCTTTTAAATAATTTATTAACCCCGACGCGTTCCGTAATACATTACGTAAGTAATAAATTCGTTATATTTTTAATATATTAACGCTAAATAATAAACGTTTACGTATTTAAGTTAAAAATTTGTTCGATAATCGGTTTTTTTTTGGTCGACGTTAATTTTTGCAAATTAGGGATAATATTAGCTCGGGCGCGTTTACTATAATATCGAGCTTTTAAGGTCGTTTTAATAATATTATATATCGAATTAAGCATTTTATAACTAAGTTTCGGGGTATTTTTTTTACTTAAATAGTTAAATTTATTCTCGATTTATTATAAAATATTCTATATTATAGGTATTAAATAATATATAATTAAAGTTGGATAATTAAAATGTAGACAAAAACGAGTCGCGAGCTTATATAAGTCGCGAGCTTATATAGTACGTTAATAACTAGTTGATAATTTTTTTAAAATAAGATAAATTATATAGCTTAATCCCGTAAAGCTTTATTATTTAATACGTAATTGCTAATAAAATTTAACCTTAATAAATCTTATACCCGCTAACTGGTTCGATATAGTTAATATAATTTAAAAAACGTAAAGCTTTATATAGTAAATTTTAAAAATAAGCTATAAGTATGTATAAAAGGCTTTACGAGCCCTTGCTAATCATACGGCTAGAAGTGTTAGATATCAGCTAGCAATAAAGTTAAAAACTTTAATTTCGATCTTTTTATAATAACTTTTTAAGTTACTATTATTATAATAACTAAATATATAACAGAATTCGTATATAATATCAGTAATTAATACGGACAAGATCTTTAACTAAACGGTTTTTTTAAATAATTAAATCGTATAAAATTACTAGGTGAAAGAGAAATATTAATAATTTTAACAACGTAAATAATATTTTTTAAAAGGTCGTTTTAAGTTATAAATTCTAAAATACGATTTAATTTTCAAAAATAGTAACTAATTATTATATAAATTTTTGTTAAAGAGTATAATAATTATAAAAGAACTATTAAAAATTTAAAAAAGGAAAAGAAAAGAATAATAAATACCGAAATCTAAATTTTAAAACGTTATAAACTGGAGAAATCTAAAAATTAGTTTTCCTAGTTACTTCGAATAGCTAAAACACTTTAAAACACCGATATAAATCGACGTAAAGAGGAGCTACAAAATAAAGCAGCCTAAAATCGCCTTAAAGTAAGACGCCTAAGAAAGATATCAGTTTATTAAAACCTGGAAATTAAGATATTAATTTATAATTTTATCTAATCTTATTTATATAGTTATATCTTAAAAGAGAATACCTTTATAATAGGTAAGTACTTATAATAATGTTTTAATAATAAAAATAAATTTTAATTATTATAATTCTTAAAACCAATTTAAACAGTTAGCTAGAAACATTTATAATTAACGTTATATTATTATTAAATTTAAAATTATATTTAACTTACTTAAACTTTTATATTAAATATTTTCTAAAATAAAGTTTCATATAATAAAATAATTAATACGTTATTTAATATAATATAATATATAAATGCTTTAAATATATAAGTATTTTAAATAATGTTTAATATTTCATAATAACAAACTTAAATATAATAATTATAATATAATACATTATTTTAAATTAACTAAATTTTTTTAAAACGTATTTATCACTTTTTAATAAATAGACGTATTATGTCCGGGTTTACTATAAACGTTATATTTCTGTTTTCGTTTTAACTTTTTTATAATAATTACTTTTAGCCGTTATTAACTGTAGTTTTTCACCATTTCTTTCTTTTTCGATTAGCAAAGCTTATAATTTTTATATAATAAATATTTTTCTTTTTAGAAAAAGTTTATTTTTAGTTTTCTACATTTATTTAAGATATATTTCGTTTTACGTAGTTAAATATTTTTTAAGAGTAGTAACTTTATATTAATGTACTATGTTATTTTTTATTAAGAAATTAACCGCTTTAACTATTTTTGTCTACCAATTATCTTAATACTTTTAATTTTTTTTAGAAACAATATTTCCGTTTTATTATTTTAAGGATATATTTAAAAGTTTTCGCGAAGAGAAAAAAAATAAAACCGCCGAAGTTATCGAAAAAACGGTTAGTATAAATAAAATAAAAAAATTAATTGTAAAAAGACGTTATTAAAATCGAATAAAACGAAGTTAAATTTTGCGAATTCGGATTTAATATTATCGAACGTTATAGTAATTTTAAACACGTTATAAAAACCGGTAAAGCGTTTTTTAACGATATAAATAGAATAATATTATATTAAATTTTTATAGTATCATTAATAAACGTATTTTAAAATAAAAAAATATTAAATAATTAAAACCGATATAAAGAAATACGTGGATATATAAAACGTAATAATATCGTAATTCGCGTAATATTTTTCGAACTTTATCGAATAATAATTTTCGTAACCGTTGAAAATAAAAAGTTTTTTAACTTTTTATACGCGTTGGAGTATACTTATCGAAATATTAAGTTTATTTTAAGCTTAATATATTTATTATTTAATTATTATTATTTAAAACGATTTTTAACCGGTTATTAATAATAATTTATCATAATTTTAAAACTTAAACTACTTCTTCCTCGTTATAAAATTAAATAATGATAAAACTTAACTTTAAGTATTTACAATTTAAATAATTATAATTTATTTTCTTTTTTACATTTTTCGGTAATAACAATTATTATACCCGTTATTATGCAAGGTACATATGCTATTTGAGGTATCTAGCAATATACTAACCTAGGTTTACTACATACATACACGTCTAACTACACGGCGCGACTCGGAGAGCACCTCTAGAAAAAAACTGTACCTATAGGCGGGTCGAATGAAAAAACTATATATTCCCGTTATTATAAAACATTTTATTAAAAATATAATTTTGTTAAAATTATAAAAAAAATTTATAATATCGTTTTTTACGATTATAACTCGAATAAATTCGAATTATTTATAAAAAAATTTTAAATTTTCGTATAACATTTTTTAATAATCGATTTTCCGATTTAAATATATTTTTAATTTTTATTACTGTTTAATAAAATTACATACTTGGTTAATTTCGCCGCGTTTTACGACGTATTATATAAGTAATAAATTTGCTATAATTTAATATGTTAATACTAGATAAAAAACTTTTATATATTTAAAATAATAATACGGTTAACGATTAATTTTCGTAATTAAATTTTATAATCGTTATAAAAAATGTATCGATATATCGTATATATAAGGTAAAATACAAGATTTTATTTATAAAGTAAAATAACGCATAATTAAATTTCAAGTTTTATTTTTTAACTTAAATAGTTAAATTTATTTTTGCCTTTATAGTAAACCGTTTTATATTATTAATATTAAAATATAAGCAATTAAAGTTAAATATTTAAAATATTTATATAATTAAAATACTTATATAATACGTTAATTATTAGTGTATTTTAATTTATTATATTAACTTAAACTTTAACGATTTATATAATAAAATTATTACTTAAATTATATTATATTTAATTAAAACTAAAATATTAATATTATAATTCGAAAACAAAAATTTATTAACGTGCTATACAAACGAGTTATTTACTTTTTGGCACCTTGCAACAACTAATCTAAATAATTCCACCATAACAGATCTAATTAATTCAATCGACGGTATTCTGTTTCGCTGGCTATAACTATAACTTTTGAACAAGTGTACGCATTATATTAAGGCTTGTTGCGGACGCCATATTGCTATTCCTTTCTACTAACCTATATGCGACAACTACTCCCAATAACTATTAACAGCATTTCTTTTGCTACCACCTTTCTGCCGACCGAAAAACGTATTTATCCCGTATTAGCAAATGTTCTTTTTTATTGGAAACGTTTGTTTTAACCATTTAAATACGTAGGGTCGAATTGTTGTTATAACAAATCCTGCAATACCGCGACGCGCCCCTTCCCGACGGGCCCCCCGACGCGCCCTAACAAGCCCTACAGCCTTGCCCCGCAACCTTGCAACGCGTCTTCCAACAAGCCGTACAACCTCCCATTTTGCGAATATTTTCCACGGATTAAAGCCGCACAAAAAAAGCTTACGTATACGGGTCGGGAATACGGTCGGTAATTATATTTCTGTCGGTCGGCTTTAACTTTTGCGAATTGGGGGTAATATGAACTTGGACGCGTTAAGGGGGTAATCGGTCGTATATGAATTAAAAGAATATAACGTCCGCAACAAGCCTTGATATAATACGTGCATTTGTTTAAAAGTTATAATTATAACCAGCGAAATAAAATACCGTCGATTAAATTAATTAGATCTGTTATAATAGAATTATTTGAATTAGTTATTGCAAGGTGCCAAAAAATATATAGCTCGTTTATATGTATAGCTCGTTTATGTGGTACGTTATATGTTTATAATAATTTTATTTTTTTTCGAATTATAAAATTTTTCAAAAAAATTTTAATTTTACGTTAACGTCTTATATATATAAATGAATCACATATATGAGCGAATCGCTTTTTAGTATTTCGTAATAACAAATCCAAATAACCTAACCACAACATAATAAATTGATTCCAGTTAATCGTATTATTTTGCGCCGACCGTATCTCCAGTTTTTGGACAAGTGCACGCATTATATCAAGATTTATTGCGGAAGTATATTGCCATTCTCTTCTGTTAACTTATATGCGACCGACTAGCCCTTAACTCGTTTAAACTAATATTGCCCTTAATTCAAAATTATTAAAGCCGACCGACCGAAAATCGATTACTAACCGAATTCCCGACCTATATACATAACCGTTTTGTGTCCGACTTTAATACGTAGAAGATATTCGTAAAATACGGCACGTTAAAAGGCTGGAGGACGCGTTGAAAGGCTGCGAGGCAAGGCTGTCGGGCTTGTTATGGGGCGCGTCGTAAGGCCCGTCGAAAAGCGCGTCGCGGTAATATAGGACTTGTCGGAGCATTAATTCGATCTTACGTATATAAAATTGTTAAAATAAAGAATTCTAACTAAAAAAAACATTTATTATACGAGATAAATACCTTTTTTTAATCGGCAGATAAGGTAATAGTAAAAAAAATGCTATTAATAACTATTGAAAGTAGTTATTATATATAGGTTAACAGGAAGGAATAATAAGATAACGTCTGTAACAAGCCTTATATAATACGTACACTTAGTAAAAAGCTATAAATACGATTAGCGAAAAAGAATATTATCGATTTAAATTAATCAAATCTGTTATAGTTAAATTATTTAAATTTGTTATTACGGAATATTATAAAGCGATTCGTTTATATATATAATTTGTTTATATATATAATTTATTATAAAGTTATTTTAAAAAGTATAATAAAATAATAAACGAATAAATATAATATAATAACTATTTTTATATCCGAAACGAAATTATTATCTTTTATGCAAATTATAAAAAAAATTATTTATTTTAAATATAACGTATAACATAAACGAATTACGCGTATAAATGAACTACGCGGTTTTTACTATATCGTAATAACAAATTCAAATTAATTACTTATAACATATTAAATTAATTAAAATTAATTAAATTTTTTCGCTAAACGTTTTTATAGGTTTTTTTATAAATACGCGCATTATATCCGGGCTTATCATAAATATTATATTTTTTTTTTTCGTTTTAACCTTTTTACGATAATTACTTTTAGCCATTATTAACTATATTTTTTTACCACGCTTTTTTTTGGTTAAAAAAAAACTTATCTTTTTTATATAATAAATATCCCTTCTTTTTAAAAACGTTTATTTTTAATTTTTCAAGGTTTGTTTAAGATATAATTCGTTTCGCGTAATTAGGTGACTTTTTTTTCGAAAAAGAGTAATTTTGTATAAAAATAATAAGTTATTTTTTAGTAAAAAAATTAATTAATTTAATAATTTTTAACGAACCATTTTAATTTTTAATTTGTTTTTCAAATAACGTTCTTACCTTGTTATTTTCTTAATATTTCTAAAGGTTTTCCCGGGCGGAAAACAAATAAAACCGGCGGAAGTTAATAAAAAACCGGTTAGAATAAGCATAATTAAAAAAATTTCGAATGTAAAAATAATAATATTAAAATCGAATAAAACGAAATAAACTATAGCAAATCCGGATTTAATATTATCGAACGTTATAATAGCTTTAAACGCGTCGTAAAAGCCGGTAAGAAAAATTTTTTAACGATATAAATATAATAACGTCGTATTAAGCTTTTGATATATAACGAATAAACGCATTTTAAAAGAAAAAAAATAAAATAGTTTAAAAAGTTAAAACTTATAAGAAAAACATACGGGTATACAAAATATAATAATATCGTAATTAACGTAATATTTTTTAAAATTTATCGAATAATAAATTTCATAACTGTTAAAAATAAAAAAACGTTTCGATTTTTTTATACGTATTCAAATATATTAATCGAAATATTAAACTTATTTTAAACTCTAATTCGTTCGTTATCTAATTATTATTATTTAATGCGATTTTTTAATCGGTAATTAATAATAAATTTATTACGAAATTAAAACTTAAATTAATTTTTCCTTATTATAATAATAATTAACGGTATAATTTAACTTTAGAAATTAATAACTTAAATAATTATAACTTATTTTTTTAATAAGTTTATTTAAGTTTTTTTACGTTTTTCAGCATTAATAATTATTATATCCGTTAGTAAAAAGAACTTTATTAAATATTTAATTTCGTCGAAATTATAAATATCCTTTTTTATAATATCATATTTTACGATAATAACCCGAATAAGCTCGAATTATTTACGAAATCTCTTTAGATTTTCGTATAATACCGTTAATAATCGATTTTCTAATTTAAATGCGTTTAAAGTTTTTTTATTATTTAATAAAGTTGGACATTTAATTAACCTCGACGCGTTCCATAACGCGTTACGTAAATAACAAATTCGCCATATTTTTAATATACTAACGCCGAACAGAAAACGTTCGCGTATTTAAATCGAAAATACGGTTGACAATTAATTTTTTTTCGATCGGCGTTAATTTTCGTAAATTAGGTATAATATCGAGTTGGGCAGGTTTGCTATTATGTCCAGATTTTAAAGTAAAAGGTATAACCGTATATATAAAACCTGTCGGCAGATGTGTTGCACCTGATCTGTGGGGCTTGGATCTCTTGATTCTTGGTTGCCTACTCATCTGCAAACCGGGGGGGGGGGGGGG
>QJNV01000128.1:0-55489 GCA_004155935.1 Monosporascus sp. GIB2 | reverse complement strand
CCCCCCCCCCCCCCCCCCCCCCCCCCCCCCCCCCCCCCCCCCCCCCCCCCCCCCCCCCCCCCCAGCAGCCACATATAGCTGCTTCCTGCTTTGTTCCTGCAATCCTAGGGCCACAACCAAGCCCTTTCAGAAAATCACCTCAACTGCTCACAAAACCAAATTTAATATAGAAAAGTCTAAGGTCTCCTTTTTTAACCTAAATAGCTAAATTTACCCTAATTTTTTTATAAGCCGCTTTATAAAAATAATAATAATAAATAAATAATTAAAGTTAGATAGCGAAAAAGTTATAAAAAAAGCGCGTAGCTCGTTTATACGCGCAGCTCGTTTATATCATACGTTATACTCGTTAAAAAAATAAAAAATAAATTATTTATTAATTATGTATTTTATTAATGCTAATATCGCTTTGTTATAAATAAATTTATGGTATATAAATATATTTAAAAATTACTTATAAAATTATAAACAAGATAATTAATATAAATTATACGTTTATATACGGAATATTAATTAACGGTTTAAAGTAAATTATATTACGAAAATGATTTAAATATTTTAATAAAATAATAAAAGTTAATAAATATTACGAAAAACCTTTTAACTAAGGGAGGAACGCTTTATAAATCATATTAATAACGGAATTAATTAATTTAAAAAATTTAATCGGCGAAGAAAAAGTAAAATCAAAAATTGTAACTTCAGGAATTATGACGATTAACGCCGTAAATGCTTTAAGGCGTTAAGGGGATATGTCAGTTAGCAGGGGTGCGTTAATACCCCATATACGGAAGATTCCGTAGCTAGATCACCTTAAAGTGCAGTGCGCGTTTTAGAGCACCTGTAATTAGTCATCAATATAACAACAATTGATGTCCCTTATATCTGACAGTTGGAGGTGGTGGCGCCTATCCCTGCAGCTGATGATTTCTGGTTCCCCGTAAATAGGCCACAGGTGGCGGGGTGTGCGCGTTAAAGATCTGGCCAATGGCCCCTGTTTAAGCCATATCTGAAGGGTGTTTTCTTTGATTTCAACTTAGGAAAGCTTCGCTACATATTTTATATTCTAGTATGTAATAGCGAAGCTTTGCTAATCAGTTCATCGCTCCTTTAGCGTTTCGGTGTCGTGGCACCAATGTTTAGGCAGGGGTTGATCAATGTACTTAGCTTTACGTCGCTTTATGAATAATGCATGCAACTACCAAAATAAACCTTAATCCCATGGAAAGGGGATGTGACTTGTAAAACTATTGCTAATACCTGCTACTATATCCCCTCGGGCCCTAAGGGTTAAGGTTCGGTAGCTCGGTATGCCAAGGAGCATGGTAAGTCATTTGCGAAGACAAGGCCGGTCAGGCTTGAAACCCAAATCCATATCCATTCCGACAGGATGACCGACCACTCATAGACAATGGTAGCATCATCATCGCTAGAACATGCGTAAACCCCAAAGCACACACGACGAATAGCATACCCAGACATGACACAGCATATACGCTTTCCATTACCAAAGCAGGCTAGAAATTTGCATTCGATACTCATCACAAAGTCCTAGCCCACAATCAACCATGCAGCAGTCCCCTTGGATCAAACAAGCCACCTCCCCGCCATGCCCTGCCGAGCCCATAGCGAAAATACGTCGCAGAGGCCAACCGCATGGATTCGTATCCGTGAACCCATATAATAACAGTAGTAACTCAATAGCCCATAAATGAACCTTGGGCTTCTCCGCCCGGTTCCCCGTAACTCCGATGCTGAGGCCAAAAGGGTCTGCGCAAAATGGAAAAGGGTATATCCGGGAACCGATACATAACACGAGACAGCAATATTAGCGATGACAAATAAGCAGTAAGGGAGTGAAGCAGGTCGTGTTCCACTGGAATCAGGTATAAAGAGGGTTGGTATGAGGTAATGGGCATCCGGGGTAAAGTGGGACGTCGATCGTGAAGCCACCGTGCCAAATATAATAGGGGGCTCCATTGGAGACTAAAAAGCCAGAAGGAGGATAGCAGGGATCTCACAAGGCAAGCATGCCACACGGGATAGTGAGCACGGCAATCATGCCAAGATTTGTGAACCTATAGACATCGAGACCCCTAGCGTCGTGGTCCCCGACTACCGCGTAGACAGCGGGCGCGGAGAACACGGATCGCCTCGAGGCGATCGAGTTCGTCCTCCTTGTCCTGCTGCGGGTCAGCGATGAACACGGCAGGAAAACCGTCGAGGAGAGCGAGTCCGAGCGCCAAATCCCCGTCGGTTGCTCAGATGTTGGCGATGATGCAGCTGCGGCCGCCCTGCACGCCAACCGGTGCTATTGATTGAAGACGAGAGCGTTGACTATGTGTCCCTTCTGCCAGCCTTGCGCCTGCAGGGAGGAATTCTCCTTAAGAATCTTGCCCATGTAGGCTAGGCGGATGCGTTTTGAGGACGGGAGCTAGCTCGGTTAGTGATATGTGAGTTTCACCCCTGCAAGGAACGGAAGAGAACAGTGGTCCCATATATAGGAGATTAAGGAAGACTTACCCCGGATTCTTCGACCACTTTTCTCGCGACTTTGCGAACGCTGTCATCGGCGCCCACCCGCACCGTCACATCGCGACTGTTCTCGCTGAGCCGCGCACAGACTTTGACCGTATTCCGGACGTTGGCAACCGCCTTCCCCTTCTCCTCTCTACGTCTCAACGCCGCGTCTTTGTCCATGTCCTCGTCCAACCCTTCTTCTCCATCGTCATCCTCTCCGGCCTTACGGTCCGCCGCTCGTGCTCCACTGTCCTCGGCAACGTTGTCGGGGTCACAGACAATCCACTCGGGCAGGGCGTAGTAATTACCCAGGGAGTCATAAACACCGTGTACTAGGTCGCCCGTAGGCAGCGTGATCTCGGCGGCACGTAGTATGCTCTGTGCAGTCGCCAGGCTCACCTCGGCATCCGCATCCTGCTTGGCGAGCGCTTCGCCATCGTCATCGCCATCCAGGTGGTCATTCTCCCGAGCCGCGGCCGCGGCAGCCCTCCTCAGATCGGCCTCCCACAGAACCTGGAGGGCCGCATGCAGCACCTGCCACACCTCCTGGCGACCGGTGACGCGGGTGTCGAAGAAGTCGGCGCGCTCGGTGTCGAGGACGGTGCGGGTCCAGGGGCGGTTCTTGGCGGTCCACCGGTGGCGCCGGAGGGGCTTGTCGATGTGCTGGGAGAGCGGCTGCTGCTGACTGGTTCTGCGATCGCGGTGGTTGTTGCGACGGGAATGGCCGTGGCCTTGGAACAGTGACTCTGGTTCCTCTGTCGGCCGTGACCGCGGTGAAGCTGCCGTCGACGCCGCCCCTCCGGCGATGCTGTCTTCGGTCGTGGAGGACCGGAGTACGGGGGGTGCGTGCGAATTGATGGCGCGGGCGGATGGCGTGGGGGCGCCACCGCCGGGATATGGGGCGTTGGGCCCGGCTGCGCGTGAGAAACAGCAGCCCTGGCATTGATCTGTTAGCTAAAAGGGAACATGGCGTATAGGAACTCGCCATTTAGATAACAATGCAGCCACTAGTCTAGCTGGGTGGAAACACTGTGTATGTGGGTGTTTACATGAACAGGTCCACAGCCCAGGTGATGATTGCTCAATCGGTGTGTAGTCGGAGGGGCCGCATTGACTGCGTGTCATACCATATCTTGAGATTTTTTGCCTCGAAACGCTTGCGTAGCCCGAACCACAACAAGGCTCTTTATAAGCCCATTATAGAGGAAACGCCAATCGGCTCGCTCTCTATTTCTGTCAGGGCCCGCTGGATGTTGGTTGGGCGTAGCTCTCAGAAGACTCGATCGAATCCGAATCCGAACCTGATCTGGATATCAGGCAGGTAGATAGCATCGAGAGAGAGAGACAGCTGGGGGGGGAAATGAGAAAGGAAAAGTAGAAAGCAAGCTGAGCTGTCGGTCCGAGGTATTAACTACTGAATTGGAGAAGGTTGGCTGCAGTTCCCCAACTGAAGCTTAAGCATGAAAGTCTAAAAGCATCAAAAGCATCCAAAACAGGTATAGCTAAATCCATGTATGTAGGACTTTCTTTGGTACAGTGGTATTTGTACTTGACCATTACCAGCAGTGACTGAACTAGGTGCGTGTCCACCAGGCTAAGCCTTTCCCTGTTTCTATCTCTTCAAGGTTTAGGGCTTGCAGTTCGGTCTTCCCCCAGCTGTAAGTACCTTCCTTACCTTAAATCCTGTCGCGTTCACCCAAGAAGCTGTATCTACCAAGATAAACATTTGATTTACTGTTCCAGGTTCATTCATATCCGAAGTACGTGATGGAAAGATCTTGTCATTCGATTTACGCACGATGTAATCTATGACTCGGCCGAGAGAACAGAGCCGGTCGAAAGTGGCGCGGCGGCACTCAAACAAGCCATACGAGGGGCCTCGATCCATCCATTCGTTCGTTACCTGGTGAAATACATCCATGTACTTCTTATTCGTTGATATTACCTGACCGAAGTGGACATCTATACACATGTCCGTACCCTACACTATAGTAGTCGAGAAGATGGGTATCTTGGGATTACAACATAATACCTGACTAACTTTCCCCCAGTGAACGTGCTTTTCCATTGCCATTTTAAACCGGATTCGTCATCCATGTCTAGGGTATCACAATACCAGCATACCATCATCGTCCAACCATCACCACAGGTAACCCCTGCAGTGCTCACTCCCGCATAGACACCGTGCCATGTCCTTTTGCTTCTCGGGATCCAGCGCGTCGTTATCTTCTTCATCCACACCGTCCACGTAATCGAACGTGAGCTCCTCCCCCTTGGGTATGTCGCGAATGGCGAAGAGCGCGAGGTCGTGGATGTGCTTGTCAGCGTGGTCGCCGACGCGGGCGAAGATGCGCAGGTTGGGATCACAGCTGTGATTGACGAAGCGTGTGGGTCCCGACAGGAACTCGCCGTCGACCTCGAGTGGCGGGCCCCGCAGTCGCTCGTCGAGCGAGGCCGGGTCCGAGAACTTGTCGAGCGCAAATAAATACACGTCCTTGCGCTGGGCGATGTGGCTGCGGGCGCGCCGCCGCGCCGCCTCAGCCGCCGTGATCACCTCGCCCACGTACTTGTCGACGAACTGGCCCTTGCGGATGTCCACCGTGCTGCGCACGCCCCAACCCCGGTTCGCCGTGCGGAACACCTGCAGCGGCACCCGCCGCCCGCGCTCCACCACCCGGTTCGGGCAGTCCGGCCCGCACGCGCAACCCTCGTGGCACTCGTAGATGGGGTCGCGCGACGTCAGGATCTTGGACCGCAGGTGGCCGGCCCGCACCCCGTGCGAGTGGTAAGCGTAAGTCTTTCGCCGATACTGGCCGTAGTTCCCGTCCCCGTCCCCGTCGTCGCCGCTGTTGTCGTCCATGTCTTGCAGGCAATGGCAGCTGCTGTACTGGCAGTCTTCGGCGTCTGTGCACACGCAGCCCGAACGGAACTCATCCTTAGTGGGTTCTACGCCCTTGCCGAGTACCGACCTGTCGGTGAAACGGAAGCTAGGGTCCAACACCGCGTCATCTTCGTTGTTGACGATGGTCACGGGGTACCGGGCATGCGTCGCGAACGAGCGCAGTTGGCAGAAATGGCAGTTCACCTTCTCCCGCTGGAAACCCTGATGTTGCGTTAGCTTATATTAAGGTTCAGCTAGATGATGACGGCTAAGGTAGGTGCTTACCGATTCCCCGTGAAAGAAGAAATGCCGTCTCGTGGCGTCTTCCATCTTAAGGTAAAAGTTCCGTTGCAGTTGCTACCCTCGATGAAAATGGGTTAGGCTGCTTGCATCTATGTCCATGCCTGTGTGTCGCTAGCAAAATAGAAGGAACCTAGAGCTAGCTTGCGTGAACGAAGAAGTGAGACGCGTCACTACCTAGAAAGGCGCGTCCTAGCTTTAAATGCACCGTAAAACCATCAATTGGCGGGGTACTGTACGTGCCAATGCCCCGCACAGTTTTTACCCCTTAACGCTAATCGGCATTGATCTCATCTACCGGAGTGATATTTTCTTACACAGAGAATGAGGTCGACGGTGATGATGGTCGACGATCAGGTAATCTCATAGCTGTGTCGTCGGGCCCATACGACTTGACTCTCTCTCTCTCTCTGTCTCTCAAAAAAAAAAAAAAAATTTTTCGTGAAACCTTTTAACCCGACTTGCCCATATGAGGGAGAAAAATGCTCTGCTTGAATATGCGGAAGATGGAAGGTGGAGTAAGTTTCCTTTCTTGCCGTAT
Source organism: Monosporascus sp. GIB2 (assembly GCA_004155935.1). Classification (NCBI taxonomy): domain Eukaryota; kingdom Fungi; phylum Ascomycota; class Sordariomycetes; order Xylariales; genus Monosporascus; species Monosporascus sp. GIB2. Next base: position 49,247 of record QJNV01000128.1, on the reverse strand, counting down.
GATCTTTTCTAACCTAAAAAACCTGCGCTAGCATAGTGAGGCTATTCAGCTTTTCTAAGAAGAGACTTGAAGGAGCCCCCTAATTCTTGGTGGGGCGAATACCACCTACTGGAGGCTCAAACTCTGAAGAAACCCCGAAAGGTTTACCAGGAACACTTCCTAGTATAGCATGCACTGCTCCTATTATGCCATTTTCTTGGATACTCTTGGCGTCGTTGATCAGAAAGAAGGCATGTCCCAGTCGCCTCAATCCAATGGACGACAGCTTACAACATACAGTCCCCATCATGCAATAAATACAATGCGTTGACGAGTGAGTGATTGATGGCTTCCCTTACATATACACTTCAAAGAACCTATTGCACCATCTTTATAGCGTTCAACAACTACATCATCCTCCGTCCTCCTGTCCCTCTTAACCATGCCCTTCTGGGAACCATCGAGTAATGACCTCTCCTCCGCTCCTTCCCATATGACAGACCTCTTCGCATGTCGCCATCCGCTCTCTGGCTCTATCTAGAGGCAGTAATCAGGATCCGTCGAATCGGTCCCCCCGCAGCCGTTCGAGCAGAACTCCCTATACGCGATATCGCCGTCCGAGAGGCAGTCGAACTTGGAGTTCTGGATGTGGCGCTCGTCGGTCGACACTCCGGCCGCCTGGAGCGTCTCTTTGATGTGGTCTCGGTAGTTTCCTGAGCGGGGAGAATAGGTACGTTAGCCAACACACCAGTTTGCCATCTCCGTTAGATACCCGACAGCTCGTGCGTATTGCATGGCAGGTCGGAGGAACGGGGAAGGTTGCTATTGTTGTCTGCATAGGAGGTGGCTTACCTTTCCTCAGCAGCGAAGAACCGCAGTAGACGCCGCCTCTGTTGCAGCTGTCTGCGACGACGACACCAGCGGTGGTGAAGACGGTGGTGATGATGATGAACTTCATATTCTTTATTATCCGGGTTCTTAGAGGGAGATTGACTGGGAAATCTGCGCGAGACTGTATGAGAAGTGCTCAACTGAAGCTTCTGGGCTAGGCTATGGGAACTCGAGTACTTATATTCCTCCAGCGTGTATGTGATCACCCCGATCTGACATAGGTCTCCATCCCCAAGTTTGGGAAAGACGGAGGTCTCTGGGAGAAGGTGAACAATGTGGAACGCCATCCTCGGCCTTACCTGCCACCTCACGCCTTTTAGCGCCCTGGGACAAGCCTCCGGTATTACCTGTCTTACTTTAGTCCCGTAAGGTCCTACGTACTGGGCTGAGACGACTATATCATGAGTTGCCCCTTCGGATCCATGATTGCTGAAAAGTAGTTTGGCAGGTGTGCTCCACGCTTTCCCCTGCTGCCAGTAGAGGTTGTGCGTCTTCGCTCTTGGGGAAAATTAGGGGCCCCCGTGAGCTCTCATGTCTCCCAAAGTAACACCATTATACTATAAGTCCCACCGGGGTGACCATCGCTCACCGCTTAAAGCTGCGGCGAGGGCGAAACAATGGTCATCCTCCAGCGGAGGAAATCTACCAGTGTTAATATTTCCCATCGGATCCACAGAGAAGCCCATGCATTGGCCACGAACGGACTGACAACCACTCGTCGGTATATAGGCCCGCGTCTCTCAACTAATAGCACGTATACCGCAGGCCTCACCCATAGTCGATGGAGCCTTGCGACCAGATATCCAAGTCTGCGTACCTCTGCACTCCCGCACCGAGGACGATGAAATCGTCCTTGTCCGGTAAGGAGATGTTCTGCTCCCTCCATCCCCCATCCCATCCCACATCGTTATACCAACTGGGTTTGGAGAACTCATCGCAGATCAGGAGAAAGATATAGTTCGCACCTTGGTGCACATACTTCCGTAGACCGGCGGTAGGGTGCTCCTGGAGCGATAACGTCTCCTTCGTCGTGCTGAAGACTAAGCTGCCGGTGAAGTCTCTACCACATTCACACGTCTATGGTGATACCAAGTCGTTGTGCTGTTTCTGAAGGGTTGTACCGCAACTCCCCCCGCTTGCACAAGAACACTGAAGTGCAGTAACCTGGGGATCCCTCAGCAACTAGCAGTCGAGTAAGTTTTCTCGCAATCTGTCCTGATATGAACCACCCCAAGCGCCTGTAGTTTCCAAGCCACTACTCGAGGCCCTCATCACTTGATTGACTTCCGTACCCAATGGTCTTAGTAGTAAGGTATCTCGGCCCCCTGATGTACACTTCCATCCCGCTGTGATCATTCATGAACCTGTACAAACGGCCGTTGCAATTTCGAAAGTTCTCTCCCGTCTATAATTAAAGGTGGCCGATAAACGTACTTCTGGAGGCATATATCGGCAGAACAATGGCGGTTGCGCCCCCTTCATATAGCTTTCAAGCAGCCATCGCCTCTCGAAATACAAATCACCACCCTGTCGGCTCTCTCAGCCAGGTGGCTCGGCGGTGTTTAAGATCATGCGGTTGCGCCTAACATCCGTGTCTGATATCAACTCTATATTCTGCGCCACGGCTGCGAGTGCCGACGATCTCCAGGTCTTGGGCGTAACAGACCGTCGGCCCGTCTTGACCAGGAACACAACAGTCAACAGGACCAAAGTACTCGGAAATGCGAACCAAGCAAAGGTAACTTGGACGAACGTCTGGGCTGTCACCTGAGTCCCTGCGTTATTACATTTTTAAAGCATATATAACTCAAAACGGATAGTTTACCGGATTAACCATTAGAAAGTCGCAAGAGGCGCGAGTAAAGTAGTAAAGCCTCTTTAAATATATGAGAATACAGTCGTAGCTAAGAGAAAACGATACGCAAGGTGGTTGATACTAGACCCTCATAGGGCTGATAGAACGAATTCAAAGCTTAGTTACTGTTAAGATGCCAGGCTAAGTTTCATAGCAAGGTGGGTGCGGAGATGCTGCAAGATATATTACTTGCTGAAATAGTGCACGACCTGGCTATCGCTGGCTCGACATCCCCGGTAGCGACGGCGGTATTTAAAGCCTTGTGCTTCATATTTATGAGTGGGAGCACAACATACCGTCGTGTCCTAAGCGGCTTACACACCCTCAATAGGTCATCCCGAAGACCAGAGGTGATTTATCCCATCCCGCTCTCACATATGATGATCTGCCTGCAAGTTCTAAATTGTTGGTTCTATTTCACAGCTTGGCTCGGCAAATGTCGCAAGTGTTAGCTGCTCCATTTAGCCTCACGAGGACTCAATGGGTGCTCTTTCAACTTGAAGTATCCGGGCTGTAGCCTCTGAAACACGCCCGTGGGATCATACTTCTGAGAAACGGCCAGCAACTTAGCTTTACTCTCCGGTCCATATCCGTCGATGGGATCCTCAGCCTGGCTAGCGTAATTTTGGTAAATGTATCGGTGGTTGACGCCGAGCCTTTCTCCTGCAGCCTTCGCCCTAGACAGGATTCGAGCATAGGCTTCGAGTACTTTGCCATCTTCCGATTCCTTATCCCACATGTACGTCCAGTTTACGATAAGCAGGGGCTCGCTCGTCCCAGGAAGCCCAAGAGCATTACCGCCAGCCCGGCTCATGTACTTGATCTGGGGCAACGTTATGACCTGAAAGGCGAGTGCCGGGAACTGCACTTTGAAGTCAAGGTGCGTGAGAGGCTCGGTTTCCTCATACCATATCTGGAGAACCTCCGAGATAATCCGCTCGTCCAAGACAAAGGATAGTGTCCAAAATGTCTGGCGAAACCCGTTCGGCCCAGCGGCGTCCCAGTCTCGTGCTAGTTGTGACTGATATTTCGTCTTTGTGCTGTCAAATACTGGTTCAGGCATGTCGAAGAAACTATCGAAAGCTGCGGGATGATTACCATCGGCTTGCGGTATGGCGTACTCGAGGGAATTAACGGTTCTCCAGGTGGCGCTTCCTGCGTCGTAGCTATACGATATGATAACAGCACCGTTTGGATCTTCCACCGAGCCATTTTTACCTCGGCCCCAATCAACGAACTTTCGAATCAGAGATGAGTTCATAGCGATGGGGAAAATTCTATCGCCACCCCACATGAGCCCCTGAGGGTACGCATAAGCACTAAGGTGAGTGACCAGCCCGAAATTGTTACCGCCGCCCCGGAGAGCCCAAAACAGGTCCGGCTAGAGCATGGTTATTAAAGGTAGAATTTATAAGTTACGATGAATTCACCTACATTGGATGTTGCATTCGCGTTGATGATATCCCCGGAAGCCGTGACTACCTCATAATTCACGATGTTGTCACAAGCCCAGCCGTAGAGATTGCTAAAGAACGAGATGCCGCCTGCCACGTCAGCACGGATGATTCATCAAAGCTAAGGGCCAAAGAGAGCATTGCTTACCGCCTAGCGTAAGACCACCAACACCCACTGAGGCTACTCGCCCACCAACAACCGTAAGATTCTCCGGTTCAAGCGCCGAGTAGACATCATTCCACCTGTTCCCCGGGCCGATCGATGCGATTCGTCTGTCCTCATTGACCGTTACTTCATTAAGTGATGCAAGGTCGATAGTCAGGCCGCCTCTCCTATTCGAAGCACCCGCGAAAGAGGCGTGGCCACCGCTCTTGACTGCAAATTCGCATTGGGTCAACCGGGCGAGGAGAATAGCCGCCGCGGCCTCCTCAGAGCTTGACGGACGGAAAAGACAGGTAGGGAACGTCTCCGACTGCTGCGCCGACCAGAACCCTGATAGCCACTCTTCGAAGGAACTCTGTCCAGTTTGAGCGACCTGCCCTGAGCCGAAGCTCCAGGCGAGTGAGTCACACTGTATCTACTTAGTCGGTGATCGAGGTCAAAATGATTGGGAGTTCTTACCGCAAAGGAGCAGTCTAGGGTCCTATTCGCCGCTTTGTCGTTTTCGGATATGTCGACTCTAAGGGTTTTGAGCCTTTGAAAGACATCGAAGTCCGCTGTTTCTTCGTAACCATAGGCTTGAGTAAACATAAAAATAATGATCAGGAGCACCTTCATCTTGACAGCATAACGTCAATGTGTCCTAGGATCAAGATTAATGTGAGCTGAATGGAACTGAGGAGAGTCGCGGTATGAAGGTTTGGTGAATTGGGTGCCAATACATACTTCAGATCTCTCCTCCAACTATTACCTCAGGGTGATATTGCATTAACCTTGAGCCGCGGTTTCATGATTCCTTCGGCAGTATGGCCCTTGCAGACCAGCTTAGATTTTACAGCTCCTGATTGATTATGCGGCGTGATATAGCCAGTGAGGGCAAGGGTTGCAGCAGCATTATAGGTCAGCTGGCAGGGATCTTTTACTATTCGCGATACAGCTCACATATTTTGTCCAGTAAGACCTCGATCGCGCCATGCATGGGCCCATGGCCGTTTCCCCGTACCTACGCATATTAGTGAAGACGGAGACTGGCTAGATTTTCGGTGCATGAGGAATCCTGGAGTATTATTAGTAGGGGGAAATATCGACCATCGAAAGCAAACTTCATCCTTAACAATGGCTAAGTGAATAGACGATTTGCTTAGAGGTTTAATTACATCTTGAAGCCAGCCATTGCATATCAAAGGGAATGAGCCCATTCCTGGTAATATGCCACCGATTTATGATCATGCAGCTAAAGCCAAGGTAGATCTCCAAGATGCTGCAAATATGCGATGGAAGAACCCTGCTCCTGCAATAGCATATATCGTTCTATGACCAGGTTGTTCACGGAGTAGGGTAGAGATTTAACCACGAAGACTAGAAGTTCCTAAGCACTAACCTCCAAGCCTCCAGCCGCCTCCTACAGCTACCATAGTGTCACCCCAGCCCCTTATAGAAAGTGCCGTGCTATGTCTGCAAAGTCCATATTGCTATTTCTGCAGTGCCGCACTTAATACCTGCCACTACATACCTAGGCGGCAGATTCCAACTCCTCTTAAATGCAGGGGTTTGCATACAAGACCAAACAGCACTACATAGAAAAGGTTCGCTCCCAAAAGCCTTAGAGCCCACGCAGTTCTAGAGGCTTCAGGCCTAGGGCCTGCATTACACCGATCGAATAACCACCTCCCTCACTTACATCCATATTATCGTATACATTGTTGTATATTCAGATCAGCATCTCAATCGCCTATGTACAACCCCCGGCTCTCCGAGGACGCCTATTACGACGATATGGTAAGGTCTTTAGTCTTTGGCGTCAGGTGGCACATATCTAGCATCCGCCATGACCTTCGTTCTTTTATCTCTACATGGCCCAGGTCTTCTCTCTAATATGGGTCCAAAATCATCAGAAGAACACTCGCTAGCAATGCTTGCTTTTTTCCCCCCTTCCTTTCCCTCCGGGACCGGCTCTTTCGCAAAACGCCCTTCCACTTCTGGAAATGCCTCTTCGAATCAGGAGTCAGATGTCCCAATGCCGCTGTTGCAATTGTTGTCATCAGGTGGTCAGAGTATATCAATTACTCATTCCCCATTGGCCAATCAAGATTCCGTAAGCGTCTCCCCTCAACCCTTATATAACGCCACCCAATGCTTTCTTTCTTTTATCCAGTTTACCCTTATAGCTGTAAAGGGTGCATTCCGGCGTACCTTATGTACACACCGCATCCACTGAATATTAGATCATTACCACTCGCGAGCGGGCTTCCGCCGTGTCCTAAAGTAATCATAGGTCATGGGGTCATGAGCCGGGGGAAGGTTGTCTTCTTCTTGAGGCAGACCACCGTAGCCCCGGGGACCCCCGCCTAGCATGCCTGCACCACCTGGCGCTCTCATCGGCGCAGGTGCGGCCATTGGCATTGCCGCTGCGTTGCCCACCAGACCGGCATCGCTGTCGTTGCCATGTGTATACAGGGGACTCCGAGACCGGCCGATATCTGGCTGTGTGGCATATGGGCTTCCCATCGGTTGCGAGTACATACCAGGGCCGGGACTACCAAGCCTGGGAATCGTCGGCATGCCGGTGGGACTAGCAGTTCGTGGCATGTTCGAAATTCCAGGGCTAGCGGGTCTCGAGTACGGCTCGCTACCATTCCACATGCTCCCCGGCGTTCCCGGGCGCATCATATCCGCAGGTCGGCCATAGATCTCGCCACCGCCATGCTCAGCTGCAAATTCGGAACGATTCTTGTAATACTCAAAGTCAAGGCGCGATTCAGGAACGAGTTCGAATCCCGGTATCGTGGCTGACTTGCCCGGCTTTCCCGCCGTCATAGACCCTAGGACATAGGCGTCAGAATATCCAGACATTGACATGGTATCTCCAGAGTCGGCTTCACGACCCTGTGACAGTCTGCCCTTGTAAATCGAGGCAAGAATATTCTGAGCCTTCGCGTGCACCATGGGCGTAATGAGGGGCTTGTAAAGTGCGGGGTGGCCAAACCGGGAAGCGAGTCGATTGTCTCGCCCGTAAGAATCTTTCGGCATGGAGCTTTCCATATGCTGGACACTGCGAGTCGAGTAGTAATAGATCTTGTCGTCAAAGGTCTTCGAGCAATATAGCTTGAAAAGAACCATAATGATGGGCAGAGGTATAACCGCAAGGGCCATCTTATGTGTTCCGTCACCACGTTCCCAGACTGCCAGCCAGATGACTACATTGGATAAGATTGTACCGAAAACGAAACGGTTGAACAAGACCCGCCAAAATAAGCCGCCGGACTCCGTCTTCGTAACGAAGATGTACAGTAAAAGATATTTCTTGAGCCATACGTCGATAGAAAAGTACAGTGCCGCAGCGGGCAAGACTAGAGGTTGGATTCCGGCGAAACACAGGGCGACGGTCGAGTAGAACAGGAAAAAGTTATAGTAACTGGCATAGTCGAACGCGGGTGGCGCAGTCAACTCGATCAGTTGCCTTGGGGTGGGATTCGAGAGCCTGCGCATGAAGAATCCCCATATAAGGGTCCAGAGTTGTGCCAAATCGATAGCAGCACCAAGATTTCTCTGCAGCAGCCAGGTGATCCAGAAGGGAGATATGGTGCAAAGGGAGATGAACAAGCCGGAAGGGAAGTCCTCGGACTGATCCTTGAGAGCTTGCCACAGGTCGGAACCCTTCTGAGTCTCTTTAATCACGGTCGACACGAAACCCCATATAGTACTAAAAAAGGAGAAGACGACAAGATTGTTGAAGACAAAGAAGGCATAGAGCTTGGCAACGACATGGCGCTCGCGCCCGGTCTTGGTTCTGTCGCCCGCTCTGATAGAAAGTCGACGGAAGATAATCGGAAGAAGCAGATAAATCAGGGAAGTGATGGCCGGTGATATGACACCCTGGACGATAGACCAGAAGCCAGTATTGGCCGAAAGGGAGGCTTGAAAGGCCTCCCACACTAAGCCCAAGTTGTTCAGATTGACCAGGAAGACAGCAATCAAGGCGTTGGGCGCAATCCAACAGAAAGTCAGGAGGGCAATCCAGAGGTTGATTATGATTGACCGCCAGCTCCTCTTGGCCGGACTGAGAGGCATATTGTCCCATATGATATCGTTCGGCCGGGGAGCGAGAGTCACAGTAGTACCCTGAGGTTTCTTCTTCCGCATGGCATAGGCGATACCATGAGCCTCGGATATGTCGTCATAACTAGCAAATCCATACGGGAGAGTGTTTCGTTTGTCAATGCTCTTCCGTGCTTCTTTGATTTCCAATTCCAGCTCCTTGATCCTCTGCGTCAGATACTCGATAGCGTCCACCTTCTGGCCCTTGGGATACGTGTCGTACGAGGGATCCTTCTTTGACGGGTAACACATGGGTCGAGAGGCCGGTAGATTCTGGGGATCCTTCAGGTATTTGGCGAGCACACTCTCGAGTTTCCGGACGGTGTGATCGTGTTGTTGGATAAGGTCTGGTAGGTGTTTCACATTCCGCGCGATAGCCGTCCGCGAAAACGAGGACTGGGGTATGACCGAGTCGATAATCCTGGCAATACCCTCGTCGCTGCCCTTGTCCTTCGGAATATCGTACAACTGTGTATTTATTAGTTAATTGCACGCCAACATGAGAGTACAATCGACGGGTCAGCATTACCATTAGGGTCCGGGCGTGGAGACTGCGCTGATATTCCTCACTTTCGAAATAGATGCGGCGAAGCTGCAGAACTCTCCTATAATTCCACCACAAGAAGCCGCAAATGACGCAGTTGATGAGGTACGCCGTGAAAACTAGCCCCCAGAGTGGCTGATCCCATACTTGGGATGGCGTCAGCCTCATAAGCCAAGTCTGATTTTCGTCGCCGCTATTCCGAAAATAAAAGATCGGTACAAGAACGCCACAGCCAAGGAGGGAAAGCGTGAGGAATATGTTGCGACACATCCTGGTAAATCGAAGAAAAATGGCAGCATCCAAGCCGGCGTAGCTGACGAAGTCCTTCTCGCTGGTCTTCCATAGGGGAACGATCCAGGCGTGGTAGCCTCTACCGATGGGAGGCGGAGCATGCTTCTCGTCGGCATGTTTAAGCTTCGGAGCGTATACGACCGAATTGTGAGGTCGGACAAAAGAGAAGCAGATGGCAATGGCAAGTGTGAATCCCACAGACGTTCCCAAGGCGGACCACACGGCACCATCAGCAAGCTAAGAACACGGTCAGTCAGTATCACTTCACGTCAAGCAGAAACAGGGTGACAGAGACAGAAACATACACGTTGCTTAAAGGGGTCCGCGAGCAGGTCTAGGAGCTCCTGAGCAGCATTAGGTCCATCGCGTCCCGATATTAAATGTCGCGTATGACGAATGAAGTCATCCATGTCCATTTCGCCACCAGGGGGCCCCTCTTAAGAGGGCTGAACGCAAGGTGAAGGCGAGCCGCTGCAGGACTGGCGTTCCTTGAGGCTCCAGCGGGTCGAACTCTGGGCAGCTATGGAGTAACGAAGCTTCGGGCGGTCTGCTATATCACCGAAATCGGACGCAAGAGGCTAATGGAAATGTCGTCTGTTCCTTCGGTCTAATTTTGTGATGATAGAGGACCCCTCTGCCGATACGGGCGACAATCCGAGGCAAACGCGGCGGTGGGTATAGGAACTTCGCAGATGACTCGGTACGTACAAAAGGTTTCTCAAACGAATGACGCGCCGACGATTGTCCTCCCCTGCTGGCCAAAAAGGATAGCAGAGTTGCGGGAAAAGAAACGAGCGAAAGGGTGAAGAAAAGGGTATGGCGTACTAGCTGGAGGATTGAAGTCGAAGGGAGAAGGATAAGAGAGGACTCCGGATACGAAGCGAAGGATACCAAGACACCAAAAAGAGGATGGTGCCCAGAATAGAAACAAGGGGGGATGTACCAGTTGAAGCCACTATCGGTACCTGCTTTAGTATATATACCTACATAGGTATGTAGGCGGTGATACTTTCACTTTATAGGCACATGAAGAGTCTGATGGTCCCGCCAGTAAGTGCTCCTACGACAAACATGTACCGCATTTCTGAGGTTAAATTTATGTTGGGATATAAGAGTAAAGCCATGTTCAACCAAAACAGATGAATTAAATTTTAGAACTCTACCAGGTTGCACGTGAGAGGTTGCGCGTAATGCTACAGGTATAGCTCAGTCAGGGTTGTTGTATTTACTGTATTTACGTACCTACCTAAGTGGGCAGAGGTACTGCAGGTTTGCGAATCGTAACCCCATGAAAGCAAGGACAACAAGTGGATGGCGTGGGGAATTGAAAGATCTCTGATGGCGCGAAATGTACCGCCCAAGAATGGAGTCAAGTTGAAGATACTTATCCTTGGATGTGTTTAGGGCCAGATACCTAGCCTTACATGCTAGGCACGATGTATGTACGTACCTATGCATTTGCAGTACGAGTGAGTATATCACATATATACTCCATGAAGGCAATACAATGCAAAATCTAAAGAAGGTGAGGTCGTCATGACTCGTCCAAGTCGTATGTTCTAAGGTTCTAAGTGCCTCTCCTCAAGGGAAGCACATACACAGTATACCTCATCCACTCCCAACGGTCAGTTTGGATGGGCGGGACGCTATCGAGCCGGTACCGAAGTCTTGTTTCCATTGTATGTACCTATTAACAATTGAACCGGCCTGCTTAGTGAATCGAGTTTTGTAAGAGGTAGATGCCATATGCAGGGACGTTATTCTACATACACACCATGTGGTAGATACGCTAAATGTACAGTATGCAACATGTAGGTACTCGAACTACTTTGGTAAGTTGAGAGAACAGGACTTTGATGTGAATCAGGCGGGATCTCTATCGTCTGCATAACTCGAAAGGCATATCGATAACTTTATTCGAGCTTTTGTTCCACTCTAGATTCATCTTTGTGCTTTTCCACAAATTAATAAGTGCTTATTGTCAACAAGAGACACAGAACTGTTGGCCGGCCAAAGGTTAACCATAGCTGTTATCGGCATCATCGGCATCCACCCAGAGCTAACAGCCCCAACTCTCTACTGTACTTGTACTTACGTAATACTAGTTTGCCCTCAAATGCCTGAAAAGCGCCAGGGTCTTGAATACGAACTGCAATTCCCATGTGCGAGACATCCCATCCCGTGAACTGCCACTAGTGGGTCTTGTGTCCAACACCAAGATTTATCTACTGCGTAAGCACATAAGCGTCCTCATAACCACAGCGATTGTTATTGACACATTGGGCTCTTTTTCTTTTTCTTCCCCGAGCTGGCAGGGTAGATTGATCATATTATCCTGTCTCTGCGGAACTTCTGGGACTTACAGGTTGCATTATCTGTCGATTCTCGCTCCCAAGACTTTGTGCGTGAGGACTGAAGACACCAGATTCTTGCTAACTACAACTGAACCACCACCGCAATGCAGTGATCTACTCGTCTTTCTAATGGCCAAGAGGGAAAAACTGAGCATCTGGGATTCTAGTAAGGGGGAGAGATTGGAGCAAACTTGTTGTAATGAGTCGTCATATTCGTGGGCGTGCCTTAAGTCCTTAATCTGCATCTGCTCACGTTCCTCCAATGCGCTATCTTTTATGGTACCTATACGTCTCATCCCCATTGAGCTCGGTCTTCACCATGAATTTCTATCTGCGTTTGACCAGTCTCAGTCAGTGAGTCTGATACCCATCCCAGTTCAACGAGACTCATCATCCCTAGGCAGGCTGTTTCCTTAACCTTTCCTTTTAAACCTGAGTCTATATAGCTTTACCCTAGTAGAATCCAGTCGTATGGTTGAAGCGAATGGCAGCAGCTTTTCTACCAGTCCTTCACGCCCAGCACTAGAGCGGTCTCTTCAGGCGTGGCGCGAAGAACATGAAGAACACCAGGTCACGCTCTACTAGCTTGCTTCTAGAGCCTTCTTCCCGTAAAATGGGTGTTTTCATTCCTTGTAGATCGTGAGACAGCTCGGTACAGGCATTAATGTGTCCCAATATCTTTATAAGGAGGACGCTGCGTTGTCCGCCCGGCTTGTAACGCCACAGGAACTCAGGAAAACAATGCGCCACCGCGACGTCATTTTTCCTATTTCTCGCCAGCTGGCGCCTTCTTAACTCCCCACGCAAGCCAGGCGACGGCGATCAGGAACTTGAGGCCGCCAGCTATCCACAGCGCGGTGCCCCACCCCGCATCGCTCCGCCCCAGCCACTCCCGGAGGCGCGGCGGTCTCTCTTTGGGTTCTCGCGCCACGGCGCCAGGATGTGCGGGTCGCTGAATAAATCGCAGTAGACGCTCGTTCGGATGTTCGCGGGGACCTCGTTGAACCCGAGCTGGCGGCTCGCGACGATCTGGCCCCCCAACTGGAACGCGAGCAGCGCGATGACGACGAAGGCGCAGGGTTCCGGGGATGCCTTGCCGCGTCGCGCCATTGCCTCGGCGGCGGCGGCGACGCGCACCGGCCAGAAGCCGGGCGCCGCGCCGCCCTGGCCCAGCGGGGCGACTGCCAACACGAGCAACGCCTGCGCGAGGAAGCTGGCCAGGAGCGTGCCCTTGGCCGTCGGCCCCACGCGCCGCGTCTGGCTGAAGGCGAGCACGCCGAGCACGAAGGCGCCGATGGAGCACAGCGCCCGCAGCCACAGCGCCGGCGCATCGGCTGGCAGGTGCGCCGCGCCGAGCGCCAGGAACACCGTGTTGCCCGCCTGCATCGACACGAACACCGACGACGCGTTGAACGTCGTGCTGTCGCAGAGCCCCGAGACCAGGCTGCACAGGTACACGGGAATGTCGGCAAAGTTCCTGTCAATGTCCCTGCGCAAGCTGGAGGATGTGGATACCTTATGTCGGGTTTGCGACTCTAGCGACTCCGTCCCGGACATGTTGTGGGAGATCGACGATGTGGGCTGCGGATCGGCCATAGAGTTAGCTGGTCTTCTCGTGGTATCAAAAATTGCCGTTGTTGAAATAGCTGTATCTGCGTGATCCCTGAAATATCACTCACTGTTGCACAACCACGATTCCTCACTCTAATTAGTCTCACGGTTTAGACACTCTTTGAACACCCACGCTGCCAGGGTAAATAAACCGGAAACAAGGGCGCAGCGTCTCTCGTTTTAAATCAATTCATTCCCAAGTTTTACATCAGGAAATGACTCGATATACCGATATAATGTGATCGCTTGATGTTATCGTGGGCTCGGTCCAACAGTGGCGTTACTTTTCCGGTGACAGTTGGTAAGGAGTCGAATCCCGAGCTCTTCAGTTAGGTCCGCGATTCGGTTTATTATTACACAACTCGCAGCTTTCTCTCCGCCGTTGTCGGCAACGTGATTGCGTGGAGTATTTTGGACTGCCCCCGTATCGAAATGGGCAGTAGGGCCTGAAAATGTGATGGGAAAAAATGGTGTCACGGGTTACCAAATAAATAACACGCGGCGGTTAACAAACAGGTAGAGCGCTGTCAGCCACTTCGCGGTTTCGGTGCCCCTATTGCCGTCACCGGATCCGGGATGTCTATCGCCAAGGCAGACGCGAAGAGGCGTATCGCCTTGCAACGAGTATCCATTAGATCGTAAGCCACGACCAAAGGCGTGGGGGTCGGTTTCCCGAGTCAATTCATATCGAAATGAATTACATTGGGATATATGACAAATCGTAATATTCAACCATTACTGCGTCAAGGCATCAGCAACGGCCCAATATGCGCCCTTGGGCTGATAGTTGGCGTCGAAGGGGAGAGGCGTCTCCGATGCCCCCCACGAGTCCTGCGTCCCAAATTAGCTAGCCGACACCATTCATCAGGATCAACTGGCCTTTGAGAGCTTACCCCGTCGCTAACGCCCCACGTCGTGATGCCAACACACGTCTCAACCTGGAGACGGGCCCCCGTCACAACCCCATAATCGTCGGAGGCCGCGCCTGTTATATCCGACTCAGTGATCGCGACGTCCGGGACGCCGGGCCCCGGCCAGGGCGTCCAAGGCCGCCTTCACTCCGCCGATGTTGCCGGCAACCAAATGGGATTGCGAGCCTAGCATTACCTGGTTAAGGGAAAAGAAAAATATACAGAATTCGCACGGAGAAATCGATCTCTCATCGATGCCGTCTATGGGGATCCCCGCCTCGACCCATTTCTTGACATGAGGGACGCCCACGCCGAGCTGGCGCCAGTTGGGGGTCCTGTGATGGAAATGCAGACAATCGTCGTATTCGGGCAAGGGGAAAGCGCTGGGACAAATAGTCCAAGCCGCGTGCTCGCGCGAGATTTACGTTTCCTCCACTGCCGGAATTGACCCTGCATTCACGAATGCTGCTTAGAGACCCGGGAGTAATAGAACATCTCTGCAAGCGAGCGCGTGCATCTGCCGGCTCGTACTGCGCACAGTACAGGAGGTGTGATGCCATAAAGCCAAGATTGTAGTTACGCCACAATTTTGCTAACTATATAGATAAGGATGCTTTTGCGCATTAAACTTTGAGAGCGTATGTACATGTAGACAGACGTTAGAAAAGTATACTAATAAAGCAGGAGAACTCCCAGACCAACCGGGATCCCCGTTCTCTCGAGTTTTCTCACGTAGACCACCCGTACCCTAATACCACCGCCATAGTTACATCATCGAAGGAGTGATAAGTTTTATTTCAAATGGAAATCATATGGATCGGATTCACTGCACCTCAGCTGCACCTTGGCTTCGCGTCTTCCTGAGCGTCCTGCCAACAGGCGCCGGCGCTTTCTTCTCCTTCTTGGGGCGGCCGGGCTTCTTTCGAGTGATACCGTTCGTGGCCGCGCCATTCGTCTTCTGCATCTTCTCCGCTGGCTCGTCTGCTACGGCCCCATCATGAGTAGGTTTAGACTCGACTGGAGTGCTGTCGGCTTCACCGGCCTTGCGCTTATCTCCGGTATCAGGCTCGGACTTCCCGGGTTCGGTCTTCTCAGGGGCCGGTTCGGAAGTGGCGTTTGAAGTTGCCTTGACCGCTCCATCGGTTTGGGGAGCGCAGGTAGTTGTAGGGTTCACAGTTGGCATTTCCTCGTCCTTAACCTCCTCCACCGATACGGGCTTCGGCGGCAGCTTGGACTGAGCCTCCAGCGCGGTCGCAGGGGTTTCGGCACTCTCCGCGACGGGTTCCTGCGACACTGGGGTAGGCACCTGATCTGTCTGTTTCTCCGGCTGTTGAGCCAATGTGTCAGCTGCATCAACTTTGCTCGACAGGTCGCCTTTAGCAATCGACGGGGGTGCTTCATTAGTCGGCTCAGAGACGTCCACGGAAGCCACCACGGCCTGTTTCCCGGGGTCGGCGGGGGCCAGTGGAGCTTCTGCCGTCTTCCCAGTGTCGGCGTCGATTGCGTCGGAAGTCTTCGTCTCGATGTTGGTGGTGGGCTCAGGTTGAGCGACTGCGCAGACGATAAATACAGTTAGTCACACTGTGCTCTCACTCGCATATAATCTCGGTCGCGACGAAGCTGAGTTCGTCGCAAGCTCCCTCAGTGGCACTTAAGCCGAGGCAATTAAGCTTGCGCAACAACAAAACGCATCGCGGCGGCGAAGGCTAAAGGCAGGTTCGCGCATGGCAATACCTACCTTTGTTGCTGTTCTCAACTATGGCGTCGGCCATGGCGATGACGTAAGAGGAGAAGGCTAGAGCTACCGGTATTGACACAGTCGTGCGAAGGCAAATGCCAATTGGATGCAGCTTCGGTATGAATAATATATGAGGCTGTAAGGCTACCGTATGTATATGCCAATGGTTAATGGGGAGGGACTATGGAGCAGAGAAATGAAGAAAAAGAGATTGAGAAGAGCAGGTACCAAGGTAGGTGTTGGAATGTGTAGAACTGAATTGTTAGCTATAGAAGGTCTCTTGGCTGGGATCTTGAAACAGTTATGCCTGTGGAGGAAAGGAATAGAAAACAAGCTGCGGCAGAGGAGGAGCTAGAGCCAAGTGGCGTACCTACCCGTGGACAGAGCTTACCTACCTAGGTAAGCAAGGCTTCTGGCAGGATAGGTACATACCGTACTTGGTGTCTTGCGGAATAAAAACATCCCATGTCACGTATCAGCTAATGCAAGAAACTGGCCAACTGAAAGAAAATCCAGTCGTCTAACATGTGGGAGATACTGCCCGAGGATGTTAGACTTACCCATCATACGTAGTAACACCCGGCCCACGAACGACCAACATAGCTAACCGCTTACTAGGTAAGGTTACCTAGTACCTGGGCAGTTGGAACCGGCGACGGGATCGGGAAAACGATTTAGAGAAGCTTCCATGGCCCGACGCTAAACGCCCGGACCAACATACAGAAACCATCACGGATTGGGATTGGGGAAATGGGCCATGCTTGCGGCCCCCCGGATTTTTTCGGATATGGAAGCAGTTCGGGGCTTTTGCAGAATGAGGCTTCTGAACGGTCGGATTCTTACTCGACGAATTAAAACCAATACCCTAACAAATACGACTTTCTGAGCTTTTATCATACCATTTAGTAAAACCCCTTTACAATAAAGTGACAGTATTTAATTGGATGCATTGCCAAGAACTAGAAATGAACGAATTGGCAATGCCCCTGTGAGCATAAAATACCGTAAAAGTGCCAGGGGGTACAGGCCCTAAACTATATCGCTAGAAAATCCCCATGTATCTTCGAAGAAGCCGCTTATTCTGTAAAAGCCGGACTTGCTTCATATACCCGTATTAACCCTCGAAATTGACAGAAAGCTAATGCAGGCCAAGACAGGCTAATGTGACGAAATAGGCTTAAGATTAAAAGCTATACCTTTTTCTATAAGAGTGGGCCCCATGTTATAAATAGAACAACGAATAGTAACAAAGGGAAAAGTTGTTCCGTGCGGGAAGCTAGATGGTGGAGCGCCTTGACCTGCATTAGCTTTCTGTCAATTTCTCGAGTAAATACGGGTACGCGTAAATTGCCTGGAGGGACGGTCAGGAGAAACGAGACAGAGGCCGATAGATAAGCAGATAACACAAGTCTCGACTACTGTAACTTATCACACGCTAACTGTCAGGTGTATATATCATAGTCGACCTCACCAGTTTTTTCTAAGCAGAAGTCGAACGATTCCTTTGTTCACGATTGATGTACTGGATGCTACTGACCCTCAAACCTGCTGTCCCTACTTATGTTCTGCCATATGGCCGTAGACAAGCGTCCAGGCTGAATTGGCGGTCTTGGTAAGTCGTACCAACCCCAAACCACGGCTTACTTGCAGATATAGAGATATATTCGGGTGCAGTGACAGGAAAGCTTGTCCAGGACTGCCGTGCGACAGTCCAAATCGCCTACAATGCAATACCTGCGTACCATAGGCCGAAGCCAAAAGATGTAGCGCCATTGTCAACTGTGCTTAGAATATGGACGGGCTACATGTATAGGTATGTTTGCAAGTTGTCAGGAAATGTGGTGATGTATGGATCCAGCGGCTGCGGCGGCAGGTCATGAGAATGAAGTTCGCCGATTTCCTGCCAGTAGTAATGGCTTACACCCATATGCAAGATACTGTAGGTTCAAGCCATATTTTTCCAGGCTGAGCCAAATACACAGAAAATCATTACACGATAGAATTTGCACGATAGATACTATACCCAGTATCTTCGAACATATGCCTCATAATCAACATTGCTAGGCTGGTAATAGCATTTCGTATAAGGCAGAAAATCGAGCCTATGGAGAACATCTGTTGTTGAGATCTCTCATCGAGATTTGCACGAATTACGTCGTAGAGAATTATACCGGCAGACATTATGGGCATTATGTCATAATGGCCTTGTGGTAGCAGAAGAGGGTTGCGTTTTAAAGTACGGTAGCGCTGGGTATGGGGATGGGTGGGGAGGCGCCGCTTGTGACGGGGGGAAACGGAACCTCACATGGTAATGTGGTGAGCGAATGCCGATAATTCCGCAAGGTAATCTGCTAACAAGCATGAGGCGACCGGATTCGACATCATACAATGTCACGTGCTGCGCTACAACTTCCTTCCAAGACCCGAAACCCCCCCAACCATCACAGCTAAAACCCCACAAACACCCACCAGTCTTCCCTCACCGGCGCATCATTCGTCGCTAACTATTCAGCCACCTATATTCTAGACACGGGATGCTGGTTATGGCTAGAATTTAGACCGATTGGCTCCCACGAGCCAAGGCTCAAGGTAGAGATGCCGAGCCTTGGGATTCCTTGGGGCCAAGCTTCCTGATGTCGTTGTCGCCCATACACGAGCAAGATCGAACCGTCATTTTTGCTGCTATGCGAATAAACCTTAAGTCGCTTATTGCCTCTCTTTGTTATGGCACAACTGGATCCCTGTTAGGCTTTCTTAGGACTTGAATCAGTCTCCAATTCTAATAGCTTTGCGTAACCCATCAGGGTGGACTCGAGCCTTTGCAGTGCTTGTTGTCTCCATGAAATTCCAGAGAAGCGAAAGATCAGCTGTGAGGTCAGTCTTGGCCCTCTTGGCGCCAACGTTATTCTGGCTGTGCATTGCGTATTGTCACCAGATAGCGCGGGTATGCGGAACAGTACAGACAAAGGCTTTCGATTATAAAGAACAGCTATTCCCCGCAATGGCCTTCAAGGCCATTGGGGGTTTGACTTTGAGTATATCCTCAAACGGCTCTCGAGAAGCCGTCGAAGTAGAAAGTCTGAGGCGATTGCGGTATCCCACGTCACGCAGATAATATAGGCTTATGAAGCCGCAAATTCTGGTCAGGAGATACACAAGCGTGCCCCTACTTCAGTACAATGGCTGTTGAATTCGAGCGCCATCCCTATCTCCTCCCCGTCCAAGATGTCGCCAGTGCTCTTGGTACGGATGTGGATAGGGGATTGACGTCCTCCGATGTTAGCCAGTTACAGCAAAAATACCCCCCGAACGAACTTGACGTCGGCGGAGCTATTCCGTGGTACAAGATCTTCCTGAAGCAGTTGTTCAATGCCATGATTTTAGTACGTAGCTCTTTGTGGCACCTTGAGTGTCGACTTTACTGACAATCTTAGGTTCTATTCCTTGCCATGGCTTTGAGTTTTGCTGTTGGGGACTGGATCGAGGGTGGTGTCCTCGTTGCGGTCATTGTCCTCAACGTCTCCATCGGCTTCTACCAGGAATACGGCGCCGAGAAGAAGATGGATGCCCTCAAGGCTCTTTCCTCTCCGTCTGCGATGGTTCTCCGTGATGGTAGGACTCAGGTTATTCCTAAGTAAGTGGCTATTCCCGTCCGCATTCCCCGAGGAGGACGAGGAGAACCTAACCATTTAAATCAACAGCTCGCAAGTCGTGCCCGGAGATATTGTCGTTCTGAAAATGGGCGACACGGTCCCTGCTGACGTTCGTCTGTTTGAAGCCATGAATCTGTCAGCTGACGAACAATCTCTCACCGGTGAATCGATTTCCGTCGACAAGGTCGTAGAACACTTAGAAGACGGAGAACTCGGAATCGGTGACCGTATTAACATCGCTTACGCCACTACCACTGTCCGAAAGGGCCGTGGCCGTGGCATTGTCATTGCTACCGGCATGGCGACCGAAGTAGGCAAGATTGCGGCTTCGACTAATAAGAAGACTCGGAAGGCTGGTCGCTCCATGAACTGGAAAAAGTATGGCAAGCGACAGCCAATCATCGGTCTGATGAAGCGCATCTACGATTTCGTCGGTAAATTCCTGGGATTGACTGAAGGCACCCCTCTGCAGAGAAAGCTCGCCAAGCTAGCTTACATGCTCTTTGGATGCGCTCTCTTCCTTGCTATCATCGTCTTTGCTGTCAACAAGTTCGTTGTTCCTCGCGAGGTCGTCATCTATGCCATCAGCACGGGTATTGCCATCATTCCAGAATCTCTGGTTGCGTAAGTTGCCCGTTCCTCCGATACCCGATAGTGTATATGGCAACCGCTGACGCGAGCCATTAGGGTGCTTACCATCACGATGGTGGTAGCGGTTACGGTAATGAGGAAGGCAAATGTCGTCGTTCGAGATCTGTCGGCACTCGAGGCGCTAGGCGGTGTCACCAATATCTGTTCCGATAAGACTGGTACTTTGACCCAAGGTGCTATGATCGTCCGAAAAGTTTGGATTCCGACCAAGTCAATCTACACCGTCGTCGACTCGAAGAGGCCCAGTAACCCAACTGAAGGTCGCGTTACTTTCTCCGAGGCTAAGGATGAGCCGGAGGGCGAGGAAAAGCCTGAGAGAGAGCAGCGTGACTTCGACCAGGAGCGTAGTGCAGCGGCACTTAAATTCGATGTTCCCGATGAGAAGCTAAACCCCAAGCCTAAGCCTAGGGAGCAGGATGCACCAGACGCGACCATGAACCCCGAACTCGAAGCGTTCCTGTTGTCGGCAGCGCTATGCAATCTTGCCACAGTCCGACATGAACCCGAGGCAAAGCCCGACCAACCTGAGTGGCAAGTCACTGGTGAACCCACTGAGATCGCACTTCAGGTCTTTGCACACAGATTTCAGAGAGGAAAGAAGGTCATGGAGGCCGAAGGCTGGAAGCAGGTCGCCGAATTCCCGTTCGACAGTAGCATTAAGCGGATGTCTGTCGTGTACAACGGGCCCGACAGTAGCCACAGCATGGTATTCACAAAAGGCGCCGTGGAGCGAGTTCTCGACCTGTGCACAACCGTCGGTACCGGCGATGCCCAAGAGCCTATGACTGATGCCTACAAGGAGCGTATTATCCGACAGATGGACGTATTTGCCAAGCAGGGCCAGCGTGTCCTGGCTGTCGCTTCCCGGCCTTGGGATGGCTTTTTCGAAGAAAAGGGAAATGAAAGCGAGGAAGAAAACGATGCTCTTCGCGCCCGTGTCGAGAGTGACCTCACCCTTCTAGGCCTGGCTGGCATATACGATCCGCCCCGCAAGGAAACCACCCCATCCATCGCCGAATGCTCGACCGCCGGAATCAGGGTGCATATGTTGACCGGTGATCACCCCGCTACGGCGGAAGCGATTGCCAAGGAAGTGGGAATCATCCCGCATAATCTTGGCGTCCTCCCCGCCGATATCGCCAAATCAGTCGTCCAAAAAGCCACCGACTTCGATAAGCTCACTGACGAGGAGATCGACGCGTTACCCGAGCTTCCGCTTGTACTTGCGCGCTGCGCCCCGGATACCAAGACTCGCATGATCGACGCACTGCGGAGACGGGATGCCTTCATGGCCATGACTGGCGATGGTGTAAACGATGCGCCTTCATTATCGCGTGCTGACGTCGGCATTGCCATGGGATCCGGGTCCGACGTCGCAAAAGGCGCTGCAAAGATTGTCTTGACGGACGACAAGTTCAATTCGATCGTCGCCGCCATTCGGGAAGGCCGCCGCATGTTTGACAATATCCAGAAGTTCATCCTCCACCTTCTGACTTCCAATGTTGGCGAGGTCATCCTGCTGATCTGCGGTTTGGGTTTCCAGGATGCGTCGGGCTTCTCGGTATTCCCGGTTTCTCCTCTGCATATTCTCTGGATCAACATGGTTACTTCGTCCTTCCCTGCTTTCGGACTGGGTAAAGAGAAGGCCGGCGCCGACGTGATGCGCAAGCCGCCTCAAGATAAGAGGCGTGGCGTCTTCACTAACCAGGTCTTGGTCGACATGCTCGTTTACGGACTGATTATGGGCATATTGACGCTAATGACCTTTGTGATCATCGTGTATGGCGTCAACGGGGGTAACCTCGGCGTGGACTGTAACAAGGAGTGGAACCCCCAGTGTGAGCCGGTTTTCAGGGCGCGAGCCACCGTCTTCGCCGAGTTGACGTGGCTGATCCTTTTCAGCGCCTGGGAGTTCAAGAGCATCCGCCGGTCGATGTTCCGGCTGAACCCGGACGACAAGAGCAAGTTCCCCTTCTTCAAGGATGTCTGGGAAAACCAGTTCCTATTCTGGGCCGTCGTCATTGGCGCGCTCTCCGTGTTCCCCGTCGTCTACATACCTACACTCAACACGCTCGTCTTCAAACATACGGGTATCACCTGGGAATGGAGCCTCGCGGTCGCCGGCCTCCTTTTGTTCATCGTAGGCATGGAGCTCTGGAAGATGACGAAGCGCAGCTTCCGCCTCTTCGAGGACAAGCCCGTCGTCCGCGGCGCCTTCGCGCAGGGCGGCGAGGAGACCGGGCGCCGCTTCGGCCGCACCATCAGCTTTAGCTCGCTCAAGAGTTGGAGGAGCATCGGCCGCAGGGACACGAGTCTCTCGAAGGCGAGCACCAAGGAGAACAGAAATGGGGAGAGAAACGGAGAGAAGAACGGAACGCCATAATTTCGTACTTCATTGTTACTGATGGATGACTTCTGGCACAGGGGACGGACAAGGATGACGCAGAGACATACTAGAACCATCGAAGGAACTAGATGTAGGGAGGGGTAACTATTCATGACGAAGAGATGGACAATATACGAGGGGGGCGACGGCGGAGGCTGATACGGCAAATGCTTTTATGGGAAGATGACACGGGCGAGGACCGACAATGTTGATACTTATACACCGGAAGTGGTAATGGTATGCATGCGATGTAGTTTGGATACTCATGTCCGATCCCACTGGTACTGGCTGGGGTTGGCTGACGAAAAGCAAAAGCTGGTAATACCAGTAACTTTCTTACGGAAAAGCTCCGTGGTTGCGCTAGTTAGAGGCATCCGTCCAACATGTTGTAACCATGAGTACTTACTGTTTTCTACAGTGTTATCTTTCGCCTAGTGACAGTAGGTGGAAAAGCTGTTGTAGGGGAAACATTATCGTAGTGCTGACGCTGTCTCACCCTTTGTGGGACGAAAGACGGCCAAGAAATTCGGCGAACGAGTATAGTTGGTACTAATAAGTGCAATAACAAGTACTAGCTCTAGTGATGTTCTACGAAGCTACTTCTTAGCCTCTCAGATTGTGAAGCAATCCCTGATTCTACCACTTAGCAAACAATTCTCCAGCTGGCTATCTCCTAGACGAACACTGGTTGTCGCACCTGTCTAGCGACCGGTCGCATAGTGTATTGTTACCTAGAGGGGTCAAAAGGAAGGAACATGAGAACGAGAGGCCTTAAACAGGGAGAAAAGAAAACAGGCCGAAATAGCGATTGTTCCAGGTGGCAGCCCTACCGGCATTATCGCCGAGAGGTCGGCGGGTTTTAAGGAAAGGTTTAGCGGTAGGCATGTGGGTAAGGGGCAAGATGAGGGCGATGGCCGCGTATACATCTGCAGATACAACGGAAAACCACGGCTATTGGACGTCTCTATAGAAGTCAATCTCGCTATGTGCAGGTATAAGGGACTAGGCTATGTAATCTATATGTATGTATAAAGGAAAAGCAAAGGGTATCACCGAGTTGGCTTTTCCGTCGCGCAACCACTTCTCCAGTCGGACGGTGGAAATGACTTATTTCAGACAGCTACATTGACCGGTGATGTTGGTGCATGCACAAACACGCATCATACGGCATCTTGGGCAGGGGGAAGGCAAAACCATGCTTATTTGGGACACAGACGTCCGTTCTGCGTCGGGTAGTAGTCGATCTGGTCGGTGATGTACCAGTCCTCGGCGCCGACGGCGGTGGGGGCGTACAGCAGGCCCCAAGGGTCGTACTTCTGTTTCAGCTGGTACAGGTAGTCGTAGTGCTCGCCGTAGAAGGCCTGCTGCCAGTTGGGCTCGTTGATGTCGGCCTCGTTGAGGTAGGCGCCGGCGCCGGGGGACGCGTCGCGCCAGGGCTGCATCCACTCGACGAGCCGCTTGTTGGCGTCGGCGATCTCCTGCGGCGTCGCCTCGGGGCCCCAGGTCGCGCCCAGCATCGCGTGGCTCAGCGTCTCGCGCCACGCCGGGTTCACGGCGTTGGTCTGGTTCACAGACGGGTTCTCGGCCGCCTTGATCGTGTACCCGAGCATCATGCCCGCCTTCTCGACGCCCTGCCGCAGCGCTGCCGTCTGGGCCGCCAGCTTGGCCGGGTCCGCCCAGTTCGACCGCGGCAGCAGCCGCGATCCCGTGTGGAAGTTCCAGACGCCGACCTGCTCGGTCTCGGGCGCCCACGTACCCTCAACGGCGGCCAGGACGCCCGAGTACTCCTTGTACTCGACGTCGGCAACGGCGATACCGAGAGTGGCGAGCTCCTCGAATAGGGGCTCGGCTGTAGCCTTGACCGCTGCGGTGTCCATGTCGTTACCCCACGATGGCGCCATGGCGAATGAGCACTTGTCGACCACTAAGCACGTGATGGACCAGTAATGGTACATGCCGGCATCGGCCCACTCGGGAAACTTGGTCATCACGGCGTCGACGCCCTTCCAGAACGCCTCGATCGCGACATCGGCCGACGAGGCGAAGCTGTACGTGAGCGTGGTCACGGGCGTCCGCGGGTAGGCACGGATCACGAGCGAAGTCACGATGCCCCAGGTGCCGCCGCCACCGCCGCGCAGTGCGAAGAAGAGGTCGGGGTAGTTCTCCTCGTCAACAGTGACGAACTTGCCGCTGGGGAGCACGACCTGCATCGATAGGACCTGGTCTGCGGCCATGCCGTACATGGACGACAGCGGCGAGTGACCGCCGCCGAGGGTGTAGCCACCGCCGATACCAACAGTCCGCGCCGCGCCGCCGACAACGTGGAGGCCGAGGTCGTCGGCGGCCTGGTACAAGTCGATGGCCGCGACACCGGAGCCGATCTTGAAGGCCGGGCCCTGGTAGCCCGAAGCCCGGTGATTGTAGTTCTTGCCCAGGTACTTAATGTCCTGCAGGTGGTGCGTCCAGATGGAGAGCGCGCCGGCACCGGTGGACTTGGCGTTGAAGTCGTGGCCCTTGTTCTTGACGACCAGGCGGAGGTTGAGGTTCCGGGCGAAGTTGACGGCGAGCTGGATCTGGGCGACGTTGGTCGCCTTGACCACGTAGCTCGGCAGGCCTCCTTGGATGCAGGACGCGCCGGTCCTGGTGAGGGACGGTGGCAGGCAGCTCACTCCTTCGAAGATGGGATAGTCGTATCCCAAGGGCTCAGACATTCTATAGACGAGTCAGCAGCCAGTCGAATCGGGAGTAAAGCGGCAACTTACTGGTATTGAGGTGTTGTCCACTTGGCGGTGATGTCGTCGCACTTCGCCTGGTTATACAGATGCCAGTCCGAGTAGCAAACCGACGCGGGTGGTGTACCCTCGATGAGGGCACCGCCGAGCAAAATGTTGAAGAGCCCCCATACCAGCCTGTGGGGGTAGAGGGAGTCACCAGGATAGGTCTTGCACGACCGTCTACCGAATGTCCGTTTCCCGAGTGCCTCACCGGCATCCTCGAAATCGAACAAGTGGACATCACTGAGGTTGTAATTCGTCAAGTTGGCGATTACATTTGGTGTTAACTGGTGTTCCTCGGAAGGAAGGACCTCGACGGCTGACGGCGGAGAGGTTGTGATCTCCTCGACAGCCGGTGCGACATTCTCTTCAGTGACAGCTATACGGAGAATAGTGGGTCAGCGAACCACCACGTCACTGAGCAACACGGCAAGGAAAGGACAATGTAGACTCGGGTGCCTTACGGATGCCATCCAAGATAGTCTGGGCTAACGCGAGGTTGACTAGCGGCAGAGCCGCTAATAGGTGTCTTGCCATATCTACTTTTTCTTTCAACCGCTAGTCCCGCGAAGTGCGCGATCTTCTTGGGATATGGAGAAGTCGTCGGAATATTCCTTGGTCAGATAGTGCGGCTGAAGATCAAAAGCAGTTCTGGATAGCTCCCATCTGCAGCCACCAATCTTATACAAAACCATCTTCGGGTAAAGGCGAGTCCCACGTGGCGGACGCGGGCCCTTATGCGAGCTAATCTGTCTGGTTTCAATGGTTCATCAATACTATTAGGGGGCCGGTTGCAGACTATACTATTGCTAGAACAGTCAATCTCTCAATTCGTCTGTTGGCTTGGCGCTACCCTCCTCGGTCGCGCAATCGCGTGCTAGAAAGCGGGAAAACATTGTTACCCGCGTGTTAAGAAGCCCGGATAAGACGAACCAATTCCCGAACCGATTAGTGGCGGCTGAGTTGCTCAGTGTGAGGCGTGCCGAGTGGGCGGGAGATGGGTCTGCTAATAGGTATTCGTGGCCGCCCCTCGGATCCGGGACGTCTCTTGTGGGGAATGGTTTGCGCATAATGGCCGAGGTATACTCCCCAATGCAGGGGTGATGTCCGCGGCACCGTACTCCACCTGAGCCTTTCATATAAGCGGCTGATCCCTTCGGCAAGGGGGCCCACCCGCCTGACGTGCATACCCGGAATGACCTCAGCTCAATTCTTGATCCAATCCATACTCTGCGTGTCAAATCTTAGCGAAGCACGGCCAGCATTCTAGACTCCCGGACGATGTGCGCTTCCCTAAGATGTGTCCATTCTCCTCACTCTAATTTGCACATATTATCGTTCACCTGTCTTAGCCTCGGTATGGCTTCTTCAGTATCAGTAACTCCGGCTATTTGAGAGGCACACGGCTGCATCCATATCGCTGGGAACACTAGATGCTCGGTTTGAACAGCAGCGCCACGTGATATATCCCTTCCCAGCACCTGCGTGCAGCTGGTTCGTGTAATATTTTCACTGCTCTATGCTATCTTCTCTCTGTCGTATCCCATCCCCTTTTCTTGTCGTATGCTAGTATCCCTTTTTTTGTCATATCGGGCATAAACTTAGCGGACCATTCCGCAGCCATGGCGAGACGGTCGAACCCTCTTTAACCCTACGTTAGCTGGACGTTCGGAAGCGAGCTTCGGCTATTTCATCCCGAAAACGGCATCTTCCGACGCCAAAGACTCCCCGAAAACCGATCTAAGCCCTGTAGCACATCATGCCAAGGCATGCATGGTGTACCACCCTCGATGTGGGACTAAGGTGGAGAGACTAGGTAGCAGGGTAATAGCAGACCCGCCCACCTCGCCGAGAAAGCGCTAGGTTTGACGCAAAGGATCTAGAAAGGCGAATTATGCAGGTACTAACCAATGCCACGGTAGCATCCTAAAAGTTTTGATTCCCCTGGTATGCCAAGCTGGGTATAACGAGCCTTTGAAACGAAGTCTCCCTTCAAGATAGGTATAGGTTCGGAAACATACCCATTTTCGTACTTGCATGGTAAGCAACCATCCCATGTCTTCATATCAAGCGCAATTGGAAATTTCGTTGTTAGGTTCTCGGAAGGGGCGGGTAAATTACCCTGCTTGTACGGTCGAGTATACTACGTCTATGAATTCTGGTATGGATATAGCTCCTAGGAGCATGCTCACCTTATTATCTTTGGCCCAGTTCGTCCAAGTTAGGGACATCTGTGCGGATTGCAGATAGAGGGGCGTATGATCTATCGGGATAGATCTGGATGGCTAATCGGGCCATCGTACGATGGAGCAACGTTGCTAGGGTCGCCGCCACAACCCATATAAGACTCCCTTAATATAGGCAACGAAACCATTTGGAGACCCGCTATGGCGTTCGGAGCATTTCCGCCGATCCCTGATCCATGGACAACCGCCAGACTGCCTATCAAATCGTATAGTTCTTATGCTTACAGCAGATTCCTGTAACAATTGTGAACCGTGGTGACGGTCACGGTATTTTAGCTGACTATTTTCCCGGCTTCCGAGAAGTTAACAGCAAACGGCAGACTTTATATTAGTAATTGTATATGTTGTACTATCGCTCGTGTTTGTCCCAACCCGTTCTACTAGGTATAGGCGGGCCGTACTAGTTCCCAATCTTAGCCTTTTCTAACGCATACTCGGAACTCGTTCATTATCACAGACAACTCCAAACACCAACTGAGATGGGGCAATCGGTCCCTTGATATATCTATCTGAAGAGTGGACACCAAGGTCGCCGGTGTCACACTGTTAGGGTCTGGTGTACAGTCTCACCGTTCGTCGTCGGGCCGTCTCTCCGGCTCTGCTCCCGACTTCTTTGGCTTCAGGGTTTCTGTGCGAATCATTCGACGTAGGATTCGGAAATTTTCACAAAAGTCCGGAATCTTTCGATACGCTAGTATAAATGAGGTGTGAGCCAAGCCCGAAGTAGCAGCTGCAGTAGTAGTAGTATATAATCAAGGCCAGCAATCTGGTAACAGGATGCGTCTG
The DNA here is from genome assembly GCA_004155935.1 of Monosporascus sp. GIB2. NCBI lineage: Eukaryota > Fungi > Ascomycota > Sordariomycetes > Xylariales > Monosporascus > Monosporascus sp. GIB2. Next base: position 20,865 of record QJNV01000128.1, on the reverse strand, counting down.
GAAGAAGTTTCAGTGTACTCAGTCGGTTAACTTATAATACATCGCTCAATACCCCCGGTCAGCGCTAGCACGAAGTGCAATAATATTTCTTAGACACCACCGGCCTTGTTTCCTTATGTACGGTTTGATGATCACCCACCAGGGAATCGTTCAAACACATCAAGGGTGCTTTTTTACATGGTATTAGATTACAAATAACCTAGAATAAGAATTTGTGGGTGGCATGGAGTTGCGGCGCGCGCATTTCCGACCCGGATTGTCCGGATTTGTGAGAGATGATTCTTATATGACTTGACCCATCCGCCCTTGATCCCACGAAGACGATCTCTACTGCTTCGAGTCGATCAAAACCATCGAGTGTGGGCTCCACGAAACCTTATCTAAGCACGTACAGCATCATGACCAGTCCAGTACCATGCCAGCAGATCCGCAAGTAACCCCGGGCAATCCGACATCGTGGCTCCAAAATTTGGGCATCGCCATAGAGATCATCTGCCCTACCCTTGCGTTACTCGTCACGCTTCTAAGAGTATATATCCGACTCGACACCAAAGCCTTTGGCTGGGGTAGGTAATGACACGTGGGAACCATCGACAAGACGATTGCTGACGCAGAGCACCGTGTAGACGATGTGTTCATCTGCCTTGCTATGGCCCTGAGCATTGCTCTGGCAGTAGGCTCAATCATCGGTACGTGTACGCACCACGTCGTGGCCTGGGCTAGAAACTGACAGTTCCTAGTGATGAAAAAGATGTTCATCGGCATTCACTACTGGGACGTCCCGCCGGTTTTCGATATAACACCGGGACTGATGTGGATTTACATCGTTGGCGCGGTATACAACCCCATCCTCGCCCTGGTGAAACAGTCAGTGTTGATCTTCCTGCTGCGCTTTGCCGGTGTCAAGAGCCTCATCCGAAACGTTGTATGGGCCACCACCATCTTCAACGCGGCCTTGATGGTCGCCGTTTTCTTTGTCGTACTATTTCAATGCATTCCCATCGAGATGAACTGGAACCTGCTGGCTCAAGGACATTGTATCCAACAATTTAAGTTTGGCGTGTCAACCGCCTGCCTGACGATTCTGACGGACCTTATCGCTGTTGCACTTCCGTTCTACATTTTCCTCGGCCTGAATATGAACAGGCGTAGAAAGATGGGGCTGATCGGTGTATTCATGCTGGGTATCCTGTGAGTCCCCCTCGCCTGACCTCGAAGAGTCAATGTCTATGTATACCGTGACTCCTATGGAGAATACGCCGCTCACAGTTAATTCTCGAAACAGCGTCACGGTAGTCAGCGTCGTTCGTTTATATTTCCTTGCCCAGAACTTCACCAGCACGGAGCCCGACAAAAACTTCTCGCTCGGATTCTGCGTCTCGGCGATCGAGTGCAACCTTGCCATCATGACCGCCTGCGGCCCGGCACTATGGCCGCTCGTGCGCCGCTGGATGCCCCGACACGGCGCCTCGACCGACCCTTCTTACGGCGCCCATAAATATGGCGGGAGCGGGGCCCACAGACAGCAAGGCTGGATCAAGACCAACGATGAACCGTCTAATGCAGACTCGGCCTACGCGCTGAAGGGCTTGAATTCTGACAAAGTCCACACCCAGGTTCTGTCGTCAGCGAGAGATTCGGACGAAGAAATTCTTACCGGTACCGGTATCATGCGGACAACTCATTTTACCGTTACGACTGATGATCCAGGGTCGCGACGGGCGAGCCGTCAGAGTCCGGAAGCCTTCGAATCCTCAAGGGTATCAAGGAATGACTCTTTATGATATGCTCATGTCACGGTAGTCGTATGAATAGGATATAGGAATTAAGGTTAAAAAGCTGGAAAGTGTTAACTAGCGTGGGCCTTTTGCTGTACTGCGATCATATGATTATTGACGTACAGGTCAAACCGCAAAAGGTACGCCGATACTTACCAAGTCGGGGTTTTGAAACCCCCAGCCCCTAAATTTTCTTTGCACGATGGTATATAAATAGAAACGAAACTTGTCCGTTTATTGAGATCTGCGAGACGGCTCTCGTGATATAATATTTCAAACAGGGCGAATTTCGCAGGCGAATCTTCGTAAGTGGCATCGTAGTGGAAAGGCTATTCTGAGTTTTATCAGAGATTTAACAATATATAATATTCTGCTCTTATAGTCCTATAGCACAACCGTTGCTTGGAATCGTCCGAGTGAGTCAGCTAGGTCGGTGTCATATTCTCTTTACCTGCTGAAAGCATAAGTACACATACCAATCCTGAATATAGCGAATTCATCGTAAATGGTCTACAAATGATGAATACCAATGTTTTTGGGACGTGAGTTGTAGCTTCGTTGAACACTGATCGCGTATATTAGTGCATAGCTTTATATGGTGGTGAATCATGCTCGGACTGCATTCAATACTAGGGTTTATTTGAATGGGCCAGTAACGGTATTGAGAGATATTCCGAGATGTGCTGTTACCTCAGAACAGATAAATAAGCAGATTAAAAAGCATTTAGCTTATAGTTATCCTTTACCACAAAAGAGAGCTGAACATCACCTGTATTCACCACTCTGATTCGCTTATGGGAACCGTTGTGTCTAGTTACACGAGAGCGTGCTGAAGTCTATAAATCTCCGGCGTCTGCCTCCTGCAGACTGCAAGCGATATTCTTAATCAATGAGCTGCATCACATTAGCACCACTACTCGGACTGCCAAATCTAATAGTGTCCCGCCATAGTGTGAGGCCTCATATTTTTTCAGCACTGTTCAGATTCGACATGGACAGATGATAGTCACATGCCTCCTTCATCACAACCCCTTTTACCGATATCTATTATATAATGCCCTCCCCACGGAGGACAACGATGTTCACCCAGGTCCCTCGCCTTCCCCCGGTGCTACACGAGAATGATATGGGGATTTCACTCTAGGGGCGTTAGATCCAGTATTTGCTTGGACTAGTATTTAGCAAATGCTTTCCCCCCCGAATAAGAGAGGAAGACACATTGCCATGGCGTGCCCGCAGGCAACGTCTCTTCTTTCGCAATCCGAAAACCATCAAGCTCGCTAGTAAAAGGTTTTACGACATTGCTCATCGGAGGATGAGAATGACCAAGGAGAGAACCAGTCCCACTTACGTTGCCCAGTATGAGCTTTGGCTAGACACCGGATCCTCACTACGTCGATGAACTAATATCCGAGACGGCCACTGCGGCGACTTTCCGCTCTGTCCCTCCCGGCAGAGTATACCTTCCGCTTTGTGCCGCGGTTTCTCGAGCTGATGAGGGGCGATCTTGGGAAGAACGTCACCACGATATACTTCGTGCCGCCTTCCCTGCCCAGGCCACACCGGAAGCTCGACGATTAGCCACTTAACTTTCCTGCCACAGTTACATCTGAAGACGGTGCCTTCTACATTCCGGCTCCATTGCATTCTGGCGAATCGAGAGAATGTTTCTACCCTCCCCAACGCCTCAATTTTCGGCGAGTGACATTACTCTATCGCGAAGAGTGCCAGTACACCCCCCTACCACATTTCGATACCACGTACCTCGATCACATGAGTGATTGGAGTCCGCAGCGCTATAGAGGCATACATGAGAACCTCCTCAGATATAGTGCAGGTCCGAAATGGACAACGGCCGACTGTGTTGGAAGATCTACGGGGGGTCATGTCAACCTCAAGCAACACGCGTACGGCAACCCTCAGGAGGCGGCAGATATTGCAGCAAAGTATCTGCCGAACTTCGAAAGTATCTCGGTCCTGGCACTCAGGATAGCGCGGAGCGCAAGCATTACATAGTTTCCATACAATGATGTCTCTATTGCACCTCCGGGCATAATCCTATCACTGCAATGGATCCTGTTTTTAAGCTCTTACCGTGTGGTATTCAACATCTACTCGTGGTTGCCGGTAACTTCACCATACGCTATGCACTAGGGCCTAACCTTTGTGGAAGTGACTGCGATGACCATAAAGGTTTGGAAATAGGGAAACGTGCCGCACTGTACGAAAGCAGTAGGTGTGTACAATCCGAGTCGGCCTAGCGAGCGCCGAAGAGCTGCAGAGGAAAACAGTAGGGTTCAAGATATGTCTCTCGATGAACAACCGGCCTAGAAGACCAAGATGCCGGTTAGCTGACCATGAGCAGGACTTTCCTTCCAGAGACTGGGCGGTGTAAATTGCATCTGCCATGTACTCGGTGTACTGGCTAGGGATTCAGCGTAGAAAGTGGTTGTCTAGAGTACTATAAATCATGCGAACTGGAATAACCCGCCTGCAGACGGCTAGCTCGTAAGCCTGTCACGTAAACGATGACAGAAGCGTTGGTGTAACTCGTATCGACTCAGTTAGGCTCATAACACCACTCCGTATGTAAGCAGCTGAGCACTTATAAAAGGCCGCCCCCCGACACCCTGTTAGGGGCGCCGCTATCTTCTAACTAAGCACCACAACTAAACACCCATATCCGAGTGCAAGCATCTAGAGCTACCTACCTAATCTTTATCAATATCTCCATTTCTTCATAGCAACCCAGAGCTCGTTGGGAGGCAGACCTAGGAATATCACCAAACACAATGGGCGGATGCTGTAGCAAACAGGATAACGGTGGGTTTGACCCGTCTGCCGGTGTCCCCAGACCGGCAGGTGGCTAGCCTGCATGTCCGCCACTTGAGTTTCCTCCTGTCTAAGCTGAATCTAAAACGGGGAGGGAGAGTTGAGAGTATATTTGCGAGAAGGAGCTTAAAGCGGGTGCCCCACCAGACTTGCCCCCATAATGGCATATTCATCGAGCGTATTAACCAGAATCAACTATATGCAATGAACGAAGCGTCTTCTCATAAAGATCCTCGTCAAAAATGATAGGGCATACTGAGTAGATGCATCTCTACGTTCTGCGGAGTATTGCATTTGCATGTTAACATTCTGTAGGGGCGCCGCACTTCATATCGTGTCCAATTGAATAGTACGAGCCAACGCGATACCAACCAATTAACCTCTCGGCCGTTGCCAACTCCAGTCCGCTCCTTTAACTTTGCCCGCACCGCAACGCTTCAAGTCTTTCCTTACGACTTATTTATAAAGCAGGAATTCTATTACGGGCCTCTCCTAATACAGCCGACACGATGGCCCCGAAGAACAATTCCGCCGAGAACAAGTACTCGGTCATCTTGCCGACGTATAACGAGCGCCGCAACCTGCCCATCGTTACATGGCTCCTGAACCGAACCTTCTCTGAGAAGTACGTCACCCGACACAGCGAATACCGCTACCTTTTCATACATTGAGCTCGAGAGCTAACTCGTGCGCCGCACTCTCTAGCAACCTGGACTGGGAGCTCGTCATCGTCGACGACGGCTCGCCCGACGGCACGCAGGAGGTGGCACAACAGCTCGTGAAGGCCTACTCGCCGCACGTGGTGCTGAAGACGCGCTCGGGCAAGCTGGGGCTGGGCACGGCCTACGTGCACGGACTGCAGTTCGTGACGGGCAACTTCGTCATCATCATGGACGCCGACTTCAGCCATCACCCCAAGTTCATCCCGCAGATGATCGCGAGACAGAAGGAGCGCGACTACGACATCGTGACGGGCACACGCTATGCCGGGAACGGGGGCGTTTACGGCTGGGACCTCAAGCGGAAGTTCGTCAGCCGCGGCGCCAACCTGTTCGCCGACACCCTCCTGCGCCCCGGCGTCAGCGACCTCACGGGAAGCTTCCGCCTCTACAAGAAGTCCGTCCTGCAGCGCGTCATCGAGAGCACCGAGAGCAAGGGCTACACCTTCCAGATGGAGATGATGGTGCGCGCCAAGGCCATGGGCTGCACCGTCGCCGAGGTCCCCATCTCCTTCGTCGACCGCGTGTACGGCGAGTCCAAGCTCGGCGGCGACGAGATCGTCGAGTATGCCAAGGGGGTCCTCAACCTGTGGATGAAGGTGTAGGATGTTCCACCATGCTCCGTGCGGTCGAGCTGCTGCAGGTAATTGGGGTATAAAATGGTCTTCGCATGTCTGGCGTTGGGCGGATTTGGGGCTTTTAATTAAGAGCTATTAATGAAGTATCTACTGACTGAGAGACGTAATTCCCGGAAATCGAAAACCTGCGTTGTTTATGTGATGTGCCATTGTTAACAGCGAAAGATTTCTGCTGATGCCACATGCACAATGACTCGCCTTCCGGCCGTTTGCGTCATTATCATTCATTGCCTGATGCTATTCGCTTTATGCGTTCATTTCAATTGCCTACCATGCATCTTTTGTTTAGATGCTTTGTCCGTGGCACCCGACGAAGGGGAACTCGGCCAAGGCAGTCCCCAAGATAGCTCAGCTGGTTTCTGGAGGAGTCACTTGACGCACGCGTACGGAGTAATTGATGATAACAAAACAATAATAGGAAGGGGGCGGAGGGAGGGCCATGCCAGCTGTTGCATCTTCGTACCACCTTACCGCCGACCTTCTTCAAAATTCCGGCTCTCGTTCCGCCATGGTTGGATTCGGCGATGATTGTAGCCCTCGGTGGCTTACTCGGTAGAAGCGTCCTAGAAAAGTTATCATGTTAAGGGGAATAGGGACGGGCATAGGGGCTACCTGGGAGTACTGTCGAGTGTTATCAATTTCACTTACTCGTGAGTCGATCGCCAACCTTTCGTCATGAAGGGTTGGGCCCAAGCCACTCTGTCTCGGTCTGGATAAACCCAGTAGCGCCCATTGGGATCCGTCTCGTAGTCTAGATGCTGTAAGAAATAATCATGTGTTGCTCGCGAGACTCCGAGCGAGTCGAATATGCTTGCCTTCTTGCACAGCTGCTCCATGATCGCGTAGAAGGTCTCGTCGGGGGCGCTTCTAGAAACCAGGATTACACGGTGGCAAACTTGCATCCAGTGCATGATGTGCTCGAAATCGAGCGTTCCCTGCATCATACGAAATTCCAGGGTCTGCTTAGAAACCATCGACGGGTCGTCGCTCCGCTTTTCTCCGGTCACATTCCAGCGGACGGCTGCCTCGTCGGTGAAGCTCCACGGCGACATCGCTGTCGCCAACGTAGTGATATTCGGGTATCGCCAGATGTTCTGGACGAGTCCCAGCAGACGACCGTCCATGCTGCCGAGACTATCGAGCGGTATCCTCGAGGCTGTATAGCGGTCGTACCGCTGACTCACCGCTGATCCGCCCTGCGGGAGGGAGTCGCGATACTTGGCCCGATGGGCGGGGTTATCTGGCGATAGAGCGTAGGCGAGCCGGGAGTGCTCTCTCAGGCTTCTGCAGTAGTTGAAGTTGCTCCGGTCGCTCCGATGCAGCCCGAACAAGCTCTCCTCGATCACGACCCAGAGATTCGCGAAGCGCTTGAGCTGAAGAAGAGTCCAGCCGTCCTGGTGCCCCCAGTGTACGTGCGCGCCGCTCCGGACGGCGGCCATTGGCTTGTGGATGCGGAACTCCTCCCTCAGCTGCTGGACGGCGCGCTGGATGTTGTCCGCGCAGGCCCGGTTCTCGGTGTCGTACACGGGCGTGATGACCTCGGCGCCCCACTATCGGTAGTTGTCTGGCGGCACTGGGAAGTCGCGGCCGTCGAGGACGTAGCCCGGCGGCATCTCGTAGTGCCTGACGCCGACGGCCCGCGTGCTCACCGAGGGGTCCTTCGTCACCAGCCACGCCCGGTACTTGTCGCCCATGCCGGGCACGTCCACGTGGTGCGGGTCGATGGCACCCGTCTCGCGGCTCAGCCTGAACTCCCGGATCCCGTCCTTCGCGCTGTTGGCGAAGCCCAGCCGCACCTTCTCGGCCGCAAAGGCAGGCCAGTCGCCCAGGACCGGACCCCCCGGCGCCAGCAGCCGCGCCGCGAGGCGGTCGACCGTCGCGTTCCGCGTGTCGCTGAGCGCGATGCTACGCGAGGCGTGCGCGTCAACAAACTGTTGCAGCAGGTCTTCGACCATGGTCCGGATGAGAACGTCCGCATCCGCCCGCCCATGCCACCGCACCCCCGGCGGGGCCGGCGACCATCCGCGAAGCGCGCCGTCGTTGGGGTCCGGCATCGCCATGTCCTCGAGACTGTCGATGAAGTCCACCTTCCTGGCGTCCTCTTCTTCCGACGCGCCCATGGAGTAGTCCCTGAGGTCGATCTCGTCGGTCTTGTTGACGACGACCCCCGCGCGCCGCAGCGCGTCGACGCACCGGTTCCGGACCGTGTACTGGAAACTCTCGGCCTCCGAATTCTTGCCGAACAGGTGCCGCGCGAGCCAGCGCCCGTCCCCCGGGTGCGGGTCCGCCGCCTCGGGCTCCCCGGCGTCGACCGCCAACAGGAATTCCAGCTCGATGCCGTACGTCAGCCTGCCCCCCGCGGCCCGGGCGCGCTCGTCCTTGCTGCCGTAGTCGTCGCCGGGGTCGTCCGTGACGGAGCTGCCCGACGACGATCGCAACGGCGACGACGAAGACGGCGACTTCGAACCCTCCGCCATCGCCTGCTGCTGCTCCCACCACGCCGCGATCTCGAGCGCCATTGAGTCGCTGCTGTTGGGGCCCTCGTTGTCGGCGTCGCCCATCGATACGTCGCCGTCGGCCTCCACGTCGGTCTCGGTCGGGTCCGTGTTGTTGTCGTCGTCGAGCGAGCGCTGGTCCTCGACGTCCGGCGCCGTCGGCCGCGCCCGAGTCGCGTCTGGCGGCTCATTGCGCGACGCGATGCGAGCCGGCCGGCGCTGATTTATTGGCCGCCATGGGCCTGTCGTCCTCGGCGGGTTGTTGATGGGCCTGAATTGGGCCCGACATCTTCGCTGCCGCTTCTGCTTCGACTTTTCCTATGTCCTACGCGACTGTGTGGTACCTATGTGTTTTTGGATCTGTGCCTCTCTTCCTAGGTCTGCACGAAAAGATTGGGTTTGTGTCAATAGCTTGTAGGCTCTCGAAGCGTTTTACTCTACCGCAGGTCATCCAGTATTGTTGTACACGCTCTGGCTGTAAAGAAGCCATATTAGGACTAGAAGCTGCATATATATACTGCTTACATTAACAGCTTCGCAGTAAAATCTGTTTCCCAACTGCATACGCCAAATAGGGGGAGGGCTTCCTCGGTAATACTGGGTGGGGGGCTTTGTTCTAATTTCTGTCCTTCCGTACAAAAACTTGTCGAAGGACAATGGACTTGAAGATCCGTAAAGAAGATCTCCATATAACAAAAAGACTTGTTAGATAATTTGTATGGTATTGTCTATCACTAGACATGTTGTATTAGAGCTGCCCTTCCCAAGCGGCTGATACATACAGGGGATATACTGGGGTTTCGGTCCGCTTCCTGTCCACCTAATAGTTTCGGGAAGCGAGCATCTAGAGACCTACCAACCCATGATCTGAAAGGAAGAGTTTATAAACGATCAGTCTCTGTGTGGGGACATAAGGGCGGGCAAATCATGCCCTCCTTGCTGGTTGCTTAAGCACTTAATATAGCAGTAGTTTAGTAACAGAGGGAAGCCCGCAACGCGTCAGGGGTACTAGTCTAGGGTAGCTTCACATTTTCAGAGCGCTCGGACCACTATTCAATCATACCGTAGATAACCAATAACCCCACGTTCCAAAAGTAGCTCCAGCCCTTGTGTAGGTACTCGGTACGGATGGATTCATCCCACCTCCAATACTTCCAGTAGTAGTACTCCATTGCGTATAAACCCCCCCCTTCCCACCATCTAGGTGCCAGACCCCCCTGGATATGACTTGACACAATGCGCGGACGCGGAGGCGCTCGAGGAGGTAGGGCTCCGTCCGCGCCATGGAATCGACTGAAGCCGGTTGAGATGGATCCCCTCGAGGCTATGGGCCTTCCGTCAAAGGGCGATAATAGGTATATACCCCTACCCTCCATGCTGCATTCTCGGGTTATTTAGCAGCTCTTCTGACGATGGACTACATTGTAGGCTCCTCGACTTCAAGACCCAAGAGCGCTACTACACGAAGATTGTCGAGCGCTACATGACCTTCTGCTCCGACGCAGGTGAGCGCGATGAGCTCTTGCGCCGCTTCGCCGCTCTCCGCCTCACCAATAACAAGGAGACCCAGCTCCCGTCCTCATCGTCGGCATCATCCAAGAAGACCATGCTCGGCAACGCCGGTTCTACGCCTACGGTCACTCCGAGTATGTCATCGACGTCCCCATCGCCCGCTACGATACCAAGCGACACGAAGGCGCTATCAGACGTGCTATCGGCGCTTAGGAAGCTGCGCGAGGGCATCGTGGCCTCGAAGCGCGTCGACGCCTTCGCCGTGCAGGCGTACCTGTTCTGCATCCGGCTGGCCGTGCTGGTCAAGCACCCCGAGTCGTACCATCCGGCGCTGCTGCACCTGCTGCGGCGCATCCGGGGGCCCGACGGCGGGAACAGCGACGTCATGACGAGCATCGAGCTGGCCGAGGCGGCCGGCTACCTGGTCCTCGACACGGCGTGCCGGCGGGGCGACCTCGCCGAGGCGTACGCCCTGCGGCGGCGGTACGGGCTGGCGGACGCGCGGGTGGACAGCGTTCTGCGCGCTCTCGCGCACGACAACTGGGTCGCCCTCGCGAGGCTCAGGAGGAGGGCCGACGGGCACAGGGCGAGCCTGCTCGAGTTCGCCGAGGAACGCGTGCGCAGGCACCTGCTGAAGTGCTTCGCGCGGAGCTACCTGAGCGTCGACCTGGGCTTCCTGGAGAGGTCCGCGGACAGGAGGTGGGACGCCCTCACGGCCGAGGACGGCGTGGGCTGGGAGCTGGAGGGGGACAAGGTCGTCATTCGGAAGGTCAGGGCGAGGTAGCTGGGCGGTTTTAGGGCTCGTGCGATCGGAATTCTTGATACCCTTATCGCGGTTAAGGTGTTTGCGGATCACAATAGAACGGAATAGCGGGCGCGTTCGGCTTTCTACAAGGTGATGAAACTACTTGTATTCGGCCATGCTTAAGCGGCTGTCTGTTTTGAACTCTCGATCCAGTTTCTGGTTTGACACTAGTGCTACGTCCCACTTCCAATGTTTAAGAAAACCGCAAGGATTTACCCAAGTCGATATTATACTGTTGATGCACGGACTACAACTCGTGTGCTACTCGATGTTTCTAAGGGTGATGTGCTCTTGTCAGTGCGCCTCTTACGGCTAAAGTAGGTACCTTTCCCCGAGAAGCAGATAATCTCTGATAGCCGCGGTTCAGAGATGGGGAGAATGGAAGGCCGGCGATAACTGCCACGTAGTTCGGCAGCTCTGCCATGAGAAAACCCAGGATCTCGCAAGGGAGAATAAATCGGATAGTATAGCTGCATGGAAAAGGGGGGCAGGGCTGCCCGAAAACCCCAGTCTAAGTGTGGTGTACAAAAGCTACGGGTCCCTAAGGACTTGCAGGAGAACGCGCGGACTTGTTTGGTTGAAATACGTTCTGAGGAAAATATCTATACTAATCAAGAGGGTAACCGGAATGCCGTCGGAACAGCGGACGGACAAGAGAAGAAAAAGGAAACGGGGAAATCGGTGCTGCCCGTTTGCCAAAGGACGGAATGGGCAAAGAGAGAAACGTACAACGCCAGGGATACGCTGGTTGCCACCGACCCAGTTAACTAATCTAGGCCCTACGCGGCTCCTAGGGGAGAGCGGACGGGATCCCGAGTTTTTCACTCGGCATGGTCATATGCGCCCGTGAAGGCTTTGTTGAGTTATATATATGATAAGGATTACCAGGCGCGGCGATGATGCCTCCCTTCAATGGAAGCCGGCCCCTCAACCCCAATCCCAGGACAGCGCGGCATGGCATGAGGCGGTGCGGTTTAGAGCGGGAGCGATTGCTAGACGCGCCAGGCAGGGTATGAAGATGTGGGAGTTCGGACGAACGCGCATTATAGCGGCGATCCCGCGGACGGAGAAGCGAGGCCTGGCCTATACGAACCGGAAGAGGTATAACAACGTTGAGGGGAGGGGGTGTGGTTTGATATCGCCCAAGGTCGTCGCGATTTGGAGGGGTTCCTGGCTAGTTAGTTAGAGAAAATGGACGCGAGACGCTCTGTATCTGCCTGCCTTCGGGATGAGCTCCTCGACACAAGCGAGGCATCGGATGACTATGGTTCTGATTGTGGCGTGGGGGCTCAACAACTCGTTCGACCATACACACAGACAGAAACGTGGCTTGCTCCCGTATAAGCTGCCCGCTCCGGCGTGTGATGGGATAATGCAAGAGGGAGGCTGATTCGGGGCTTCAAACCGTTTTAAATGGCCTACACTAGCCGCCCTTCTGCTGGGTAGACTACTTCAGTGTTAATCGATTCCGGGATGTGTCAAGGGAACTCGTGGACGGATGAGCAAACGTTGATATAGACTGACTATGTAAAGGTGGTATTATATCCTCGCGAATCCTTGCATATGCGAAGCTCTATCTCGCAGAGGGGAAGCAATTGAAGCATGGATGTAGCAAACGGAAGCAGAAAGGGTATCGGGATCCTATGCAACCGAAACCAGTGTCTAGTCTAATGCCCTCCCCATAATTATAGCAATATTAGGTCCTCCTCTCAGGTACTCATTTCAGGATGCCCTTGATGTCCTTCACGGTGCTGTTGTGGATAGGCACGTCTCCTACTGCTGATCGACCGACTTGGTCTTGGCCCTCAACTGCCCCTTTATGTCAACCGTGGGCCGAGACTACCTTTGATTTTAATAGCACCGGCGGTAGCGGCATTAACGACAGTGTTTTGACGTCGGGCGTAGGGTCTTGTTCGATTTGCTCCCGAGGATCGTGCTTCTCCAAGTCCACGTTCAGCTCCACGCCAACTTCATAGGAAAACGACTCCTTCACGCTGGCGAGCAGATCGTCTAGGTCCGTCGCGTTGATGTCGGGGTCGACTAATTGCACAGTCCTAGGCCTAACCTCTAGCTCATATGAGCTATGGTCTGACCCCACGACTAAGAAAACCTCCTTGACTTTGGGAAAGCTCTCCATCAGCACGAATTCGTTGTACGTCTCCCAGGGTTGCCGTATAGCGGGGTCGACGTAATCAATGGCAAGGTCGATGACGTGGCTCGTGTCCCCGACCAGTTCGGTAAAATCTCGCGCGCGGTCGTCGTAACCCAGATGCGCAGGCCGAGGCAGGTAGAGCGTGTCCAGCTCGGGGCAGAAGTATATTCGCGGCCCGTGCGACCTAGTGCCGAAGGATTTCCTGAAAATCCGCAGACCCTCGTTCCGCGACTCGTGGCAGGTGTGAAGGATTGCCGGCGGTTCTGACGTTGTCAGACATCGGTCCTCGTCCGAGTCGTAGACCACCTCGACCACCCTCTCGGAGCAGCTCAGTCGCCAAATCTCGAGTCTCAGCTCTGCTGGCAGCTGAGGGAAGAACTCGAAGGCCGCATGCGACTGCACGCCCAGTGGATTAGACGACATTTTAAAGTGAGTCCTCTCTAGGACTGCTCAATCAACCTCGTGAGGCACGCTACGAAGGGGGTGCAGATAGCTTATTGTCGACAGGTTGTCATTCTCCCGTTGTTTCGTTTCAGTCACGACGACAGCCCTGGCTGGCCAGTCGACAAAGAACCTGAATTCTACCGAATAAACGCAAGGCCGTAATGGCCCAAGGCATAAAAGACCCGACCACGTAGGCGCTTTTATTGGAACATGCCCTAGGTGAGATTTTTGTGGCCTCCAAAGTACGGTGACGGAAGCCAAGAGAAAAGCAGGTCCAGACTACTGGACAGCTGAGGTGCAAATAAAACAGGAATAGGGAAGTTCCTGGACCGGCTCTGAGTCAAGGCTTGATGAGATTATTGAAAGCATGAAATAGAGCCAGCTCACTGGAGCCTTACATCATCTCATTGCTGGGACCTACCTGGCCGAAGAACAATGAAAAGGACCCCTAGCAGATCGGGTCGACATCTCCGTGCCGGGCGAAAACGATAGCCTCAACTTGAAGAATAGTACGTTAAAGCTCCCTATGTGTCCTTGAGCCCGACCAGACTAGGATACGATAGGCGCCTAATTGAAGGAGCCTACATAGGGAACCAATCTCGTATGTGTTGTCGAGTAATAAAAGTCGCGTGATTTGGGCATAAACATCGTATGATTTTGCTATAAAGTAAGAGATGACGTTAAAAGCCGGAGCAGGGTCGTATTAGGGCTGACCCGACCCGGACATGGTGGTCCCGTCTGTACCGCGGAAGAAGAATGTGATAAACTGCCGTTTCTTTACCATAGTAGCGGAAGATAGCCGTTTAACAATGCCTTGCGACCTAATGGCAACTGTTTTATCCGACGGAGGGGCCACAGGGAGTTAGTCGCAACAATTTTTTAGCGGGTCAATTCGCCGAGAACAGCAATTAGGCCCACTAAAGCTCTCCTAAGTTGCGTTACTTTACGGAAACGCGGGTGCGAAGGTGCTCCCGTACTGCTAATATGGAAATCCCTCTGGATCTGCACCATAAAGTCTCAACGAAGTCCTCTTCAAGGTGTCAGGCTTGTTTAGGGCACTCTTATAGTGGTACGCGGCGATTAGGGCTTTAAATTGCAGGTGATGGTGTTGTGAATCGGCAACGAGCCCGATGGACAACGTCTCGTTGTGCGGAATGTGATGTAGCGATTTGTAATAACGACCGGTGTTAGTACTTGTATCATAGCGCGAGATAGGGTGTGGCTAAAGGTAGCTTTTCCTGCCGAAGTTGATTGGTTAGTATGGGCGAATAAAAATTGGGGGCTGCCCACCTTCAGAAAAAATTGTTAGCGCCACGCCTTGTCCTCCGTCGGATACAGCCGAATGATACTGCATAAGCTTTGCGACAATAAAACCATATCTTTCTTAACAGAGCATTAGAAAAACAAGTTGTAGCCTCTAACGTTAGGTTCCCTCTTGACTGCTATGGGCTAGCGTTACGTACACATGCGCATGTCATGCCATTTGCCTCACCTTGTTCTAGATGCCCTAATACAGACAGGGGCCCCCTTCCTCTGGGGCCTGAAAGGCCGGGCCGAGGGGGCTCTAGCGGCCGACCTCGAACTGAGTGACGTACCAGGCCGTCGGAATCCCGCCAGCGCTGGACAAAAAGACGGCGCACCCACCTACCCCACCCTCTTTTCCATCAAATTATCTACATATTAACAAAGATTTAATAACGGTAACTTACGACATAATATAATTAAGACCTTAAAAGCGCTGTTTATAATAACTTTTAGCATTTATTTAATAAGTTACATGTTAATTTTCGTAATTATACATATCTTGGTATCGCCGGGACTAGGTATAAAGTCGAGATCTTATATTTGAAAATTTTGTTAAGTATACAAACCCCTTTAGTATTATTCTAACGTATATCTTAATATGCATATAAAGTAACTATAAAAAATCTCTAAAACTTAGAGAAATTTTTATCATAATAAGCAGCTTTATTTTTAAAATCTATATAATAAATAACGTTATCGTTATTAATTTCGTTGATTAAAGGGAAAGTGAAATCTTGAAGGTTTAATAGATTTAAGTACGATGTGGATGGGTGCGCCGGTTTTAGTGACCTGAGCCTGCCCGCGCTACCTCCAAGGTGCCGCTGCAGAAATCTACATACCATAATGCATGAGATGAGAAAATGAGAAATACTACTGCGCCCCAGAACTCAGAACAAGAACCGCCCCTCCAAGCATAAACATTAACCTTAAGGAGGCACTCCACATCGGCCACATCCCATTCGCGCGTCCTATCGACAACCCTGCTCGCTCACTGGGCGATGCTGAGAAGGATGGCCAACGTAATCGCATCCCAGTCGTCAGCTGCCTTGACCTTCGATCTGGTCGCCCGTTGTTCTGTAAGCTTGTCGATCTAACTAGGAAATGAACACACATCATCGTGTCGCCGATGAGGCCAACCTCTCACCTGCTTTGAAATAAGTCCTCCTCCGTCTCGGCTCATGTCTGACGGAGCTTCCTAGACAACCCGCGCCCGAGCCTCCGTCTTGACGCTCCCTCATGGCCCCGTCCAACTGCCTATATTCATGCCCGTCGCGACGCAAGCTTCGCTGAAGGGCCTGACGCCCGAGCAGCTAGAGGAGACGGGATGCCGTCTATGTCTGAACAACACATATCACCTGGGGCTGAAGCCGGGCCAGGACGTGCTCGCCGCTGTGGGGGGCGCGCACAAGCTGCAAGGATGGAACCACAACATCTTGACGGATAGCGGAGGGTACGTTGGCACCACCATCACCACCACCACCGCCATGGCGCAATTCGGCGACCGATACAGACGAAGAGACTGACCGCCGTTTTCCTTACGCGACGCGCAGCTTCCAGATGGTCAGCCTACTCAAGCTAGCCAAGGTCACCGAGGAGGGCGTCGAGTTTCTCTCGCCGCATGACGGGACGCCGATGCTGCTGACGCCGGAGCACTCCATCGGCCTGCAGAACACGATCGGCAGCGACATCATCATGCAGCTGGACGACGTGCTGGTGACGACGTCGCCCGACGCGCGGCGCATGCGCGAGGCCATGGAGCGCAGCGTGCGGTGGCTTGACCGGTGCATCGCGGCACACCGAAACCCGGGCACACAGAACCTGTTCTGCATCGTGCAGGGCGGCCTCGACCTCGACATGCGGCGCGAGTGCTGCGCGGCCATGGTGGCGCGCGGCACCCCCGGGATCGCCATCGGCGGGCTCAGCGGCGGCGAGGCTAAGGCCGACTACTGCCGTGTGGTGGCCTGCTGCACGGAGCTCCTCCCCGAGCTCAAGCCCCGCTACGTCATGGGCATCGGGTACCCCGAGGACCTCGTGGTCAGCGTGGCGCTGGGCGCCGATATGTTCGACTGCGTGTGGCCGACGCGGACGGCGCGGTTCGGCAACGCCGTGACGCGGCGCGGCGTGCTGAACCTGCGCAACGCGCGGTACGCGTCGGACTTCGGGCCCGTCGAGGACGGCTGCGCCTGCGCCTGCTGCCGCCCACGGGATCAGCAGGGCGGGCTGGGCGTCACGCGCGCCTTCATCCACCACAACGCCGCCAAGGAGACTGTGGCAGCCCACCTCCTAACGATCCACAACGTGCACTACCAGCTCGACCTCATGCGCCGCGTGCGCGAGGCCGTTGTCGCCGACGAGTACCCGGCCTTCCTGCGCCGCTTCTTCGCCGACCTGTACCCGGACAGCCGCGCCGACTACCCCGCGTGGGCCGTCGAGGCCCTGCGCGGCGTCGGCGTCGACCTACTGTCGGATGAGGAGACGTGAATAAACTATAGTAGTAGTGGTTCTCCGAGTCCGATGGTGGCATTCTCGTCGCGTGCTCCTTCCTGTCCGTGTTTCTTGTGTGAATGTGTCTTGTTGTATACCGCATTATGGCGTTAGAGCTCATAACTAGACTCGGTTTGTAGCATTGTCATAACCATCGTGCATATCACGTAGAAATGCGTACTCCCTTATGGAGGGTTCTATGTATATCAATGTTCTTTGTCGTTGCGCCGGTTTTAAGGGCTTGCCTGAAAGGATTCTCGGCTGTTTCGCCATCCCGTCTACAATTGGTTGGTGGGGGTTTATATTCACCGGTATGAGGTATCCAATACATCTGTCTAAGCAAGTCTGGGGGACGTACAAATGGTATCTATGGCGCAGCGATAAGGTAACAAAATTGCAACCCTACAAAACCAAAACGACGGCCCCGAGCACGGCGCCTATCGCAACGGGCCACACGGCAGGGAGGCCCAGCCCACCAGCGGCGGCGGTATCCGGCTCTGCCGTGCTAGACGGCGTCACGGTGACGGTCACGGCCGTCGCGCTCCCGGAGGCGGTCTGGCTCGAGCCCTCCCCGCCCGCCGCGGCGGTACGCGTGGGCTCGGCGTCGGCCGCCGACAGACCATCGGCGGCGGGGGGGGTGGCGTCGGCGCTGGCGACGAGGATGTCCCCCACGCTGGAGCACAGGTCCTCGTAGGCCGACAATCTCGCTGGGAGAGGGGGTTAAGTTAGTAACCGGAACAGAAACAAGACCGGGTCGGACTTTGACGATGGCGGGGGGAGATGGAGAAGGGGCTGTGTAAGGGGGCTATGAAAGTTATGTTAGGAAGCTTACATGGTCTAAAATGCGTCCACGCCGTGCTCACGTGGTCGCTGCACGAGCCGAAGGCGCCGTCGAAGACCTCGGGTACCCAGGTCGTCGTGCTCCGGTCCGTCATGTAGCAGAGGCACTCGGCCTGCGAGCTCAGGGGCAGACGCTCGAAGCCGCGGGTCTCGAGCGCGCAGTAGTTCCCGATGGTGGCGAGGAAGTCGCAGTCGTCCTCCTCCTCCTCCGCGCTAGGCGCCGGTGTCGCGGCGGCGGCGGTCTTGGCCTCGGCCTTGCTGGTCACGGGTCCGGCGGCGGTCTTGGAGGAGACGGCGGACCCCGTCGTCTTCGTGGTCTTCGTCCCTGTCCCCTTACTGCATGCGCCCTCGAGACCTCCGCCGCCGCAGAAATTACCCAGGGTGCTCCACGCTGTGCGGCGCACGTACAGTTAGCTGCATTCGTTCACTTCCTCGGGGGCGGCGGCCTCGGTATCGTTCCCGCACGCGCGCGCCGGATATGCGGACGGGTGGGCGGGCGGAATGAAAACCTACCACTATACTCGGACGAGGAGCTCGGCGCGGCGCTCGAGATGAAGCTGGCGCACGACATGGCCGAGTCGTCGAAGTACTCGGGCTCGAACTTCTCGCCGTCGCAGCAGAGACACGCAGCGATCTCCTCGGAGGACGCGAACTCGATCTCGGGGATCGCGCTGGCGCAGTAGGCCGCCAGCGAGTTCGCCGTCTTGCACGCCTCAGCCGCGCCGCCGCCACCCTGCTGGTCTCCTCTGGCGAAGGCCGCCGCCGTCGGCGCGGGAGCAGCCTTGATCTGCGCCGGGAGGATGAACTTCGGCGGTGGCGTCGGGCGCGGGAGATGCTGGTTGGAGAAGGCTAGGCCGTAGCCGGCGAGGGCCAGGCCGCCGATTAGGTATTTCGACATCGTTCACTCCTATTCGCGATTCTTCCTTTTTACCCTTTCAATCCCATTATCCTTCGAAAAGAGCGACCTCGTTTGTCCCGAACCACATCTTACAGCGAGTTTGCTGTGACTCGTAATAAAGAGTTCACCCCATGGCGGGTCTGCTGACCCTTTTCTGTATAACGGTGTAACCGAAGCCTAGCTTAGCTCCGCGGGTACCACTTTCATTTCGGATCGGGGTGTGTAAGTGATGCCGCCAAGGCGGGCGAGGCTCGATTTGGGTTCGCAATTGCGTCGCGGAGGGTTCGCCCATTGGTCAAGCCTGCACGCTACCTGCTTCCAGTTGCGGCTATTCGGAAAAGGCATGAAACCAGGGACCCTCTCTACCTAAAACCCCCCTGGTCCTCGTCGTGTTAGCAGTGATGGGGGAGCCGATAACGAGGAACGATCATGGCAGTGCCTCGGGGATGTTATCGTTTAGAGTATTGATCGTTGGTACCTGACGACAGCACCAGATATCCGGGAGCTTTTAAGACCACCTCAACATATAATGCCGAAACGCATACCAAAATACCTACAGACTAATATTGCGCTTTTAGTGCAGGCAGGTACTGTAAGCATGATACTGCCTCGATATGTTAAGCAGGGGGCATATGCTTGAGAGATTGGTTAGTATGGACCACCAACACATTAGTACATAGGTAGTAAATACTATTCGAAGACGAAAAACGTCTTCATCATAGTTATCTTCAAAGACCTACGTGCGAATAATTGCGCAAGGCCGCCCATCTATCATCTAGCACGTAGGACTGTTGGAAGAAGTTCGAGTGTAGCATATTAGATTATCAATAAGAAGGGGCTGAGTCACCTTGGACGTTACAGGGATCCATCCGAGCCATGCAACCGGCTCCTGGGATTGCATCGGATGCCCACGCCGAAATCTCGCGTGGGGAAAGGGGTATAATAAGCACCGAAAGTAGGGAAGGCGTGTGACATAATAGTAATAGAAAACCGTTCTTACACGGACCATGTAAATTCCATTTGAGGCAAAGGGCATAGTTCAAATTTGGGACGAAACATAATTGGACCTGCCAAAAGTCGGATGGATGCGAGTTTGGTCCAAGCTCCGTATCCAGGAAGATTGCTCCAGTTTCACCCATTGAAAAGATGATGCAACGTTGGCAATGATCCCCCCCATCTAGAGAACGACAACATATAAGGCTCGGAAAGGAGATGATAGGCTTACTGAATCGCTCAGCCCAGTTTGCGGGGGAAGTGGAGTAAGATGTAACTAAAATAGCCCTTCCAACCCCACGTTAGATGGTTGCACCGCAGCGTCCAGCTGTCGATTTCATCATCTTTCCTCTTACAACCACCTACCTGCGTACCTATTCACTTGGATACTAGCTCTACGTTTATCTAACGGCAGGCACCTCGTGGCTCCAATATCCGTATGCTGACGGTGCACCCTGCTAAGACGCGAGGTTGCTAACTTCCCTTTAGCCCAGCCGAGGAGTATTCCGTGATATCAGGGGGCTACGGAGGGTCTACAACTCAAGATATCCATATAAACCCCCCGAGCTCGAGCTCAGTCGTCCCTCGGGTGTCCCACAACCCCGAAGGTAACTTACCGCGCCTTTCGAACGGGCGCACAAACACCCCCTCACAATGGCTACGAAGACGTCGAAGGCAACGAAGGCCATGGGCAGCCTCTCGATAGCGACACCCAAGGCCGCGGCGCCCAAGCAGAAGAAGAAAGCGGTGTTGGACTCGTGGGAAGACGAGTCGTCCGGATCGGAGCACGAGCCGCCGACGCCGACGACCGCCACCGAGGCCAGGGCCGACGACGACGACGACAGCGACAAGCCGCCGGCGCCCTCGTCCGGCTTCTCGGCGCCGCCGCCCACGCCCGCGTCGCCGAGGAACTTCGGCGCCGACGCGCCGTGGCCGCAGCAGAGCACGGCGGCGGGGGCCGGGTCGGCGG
>QJNV01000127.1:0-146679 GCA_004155935.1 Monosporascus sp. GIB2 | reverse complement strand
AATTATATTAATTGGAGCCATTAATATACTTTTTTCAATTATTTTCTATAACCTTACATTTCATTACTTAAGAATTATATAATTATTTTTTTACTGATAATTTTAAAATACTTTAAAATTAAATTTGTAAATTAATTAATATAAGATTTATTTAATAACTAATAGTGATTATATATTAAATTACCTTTAATTATTAATATATATATATTTTAAAGCTTAAAATATTATTAATTAAAATGTTATTATAATTTTATTTTATTATATTTATTTTGAAAATTTTCTTAACATATTTTAATTTATTTTATTATTTTATCGTAAGTATTTTTTCTTAAAACTTTTTGTACCGTTTATTTATATTTATTTAATGATATAAATGCTTTCCCTTTTATACTATCTATTTTTGTTAATTAGTTACAAATAGGTGGGTTCGTAGATTTTATATGGGGAAATGTGGGGCGTTGAGGGGGTGGTGCGTTGACCGGGGGGCTAACTTACCTATCGCAGTAACTTTTATAGCTTTTTTTCTATAACGTACAAAAAATCGTTTTTTAGGTTTTTGATATTACCTAAAAAAATAGCCTTTTCGTTAAATTATACGTTTTTAATGGCGATAATTTTATTAATTAACGGGTTTGAAATTTCGTAAATATTCGTGGATTTATAACTAACGAAGTAATTAACCTACGTTTTAGAATTTAATTTTTAAAATTTCTATTTTTTTTTTATGGCGGTAATTATTATAACGTAGGCTATATAGTTATATGCTCGCAAGTAGGCTTATTAAAGTTTCCGATTAAGTACTGCAATATTATTTTTGTACGCCAGGTAAATGTAGTAAACCTCGTATGGGCTTTGCCAAAAAAATGCGTATCTAGAGGTACGGTTGTACAGGTATATTACCGCTTTGAAAATATATATAATCAGAAACGAGGGTAACTTAACGTTACTCCGCATCGTAATCGCTTTTTTTTTAATTACACCCCCTAAACGCTTTACACCCCCGTTCTAGGCCTAGGTATGCGGTACTAAAGGCTTAAGTTTAATATTAAACGGAGGCGACTAGAATATATCTCGAAGTTAATAGTTTTTCAAAATTTCGTTATCGCATTTGATTACCTATAGGAGGACCTTATCCTAATTTTTTAAAACCTTTAGGAGGTATTGGAACGTTATAATTAATATATCTTGCTTTCGATTTTTAAGGTAAATATTCCAAATAAAGCCTAAGTACCTATCGGTAATAACTATAACGTATCTGTACCCTTTAGGGTTTTTTTCGAAGTTTATAAAGTCGATGGCGATTCGTTATCCTAATCGGGATACTCCCTTTCTCGGTTCGCGGCGTATTTACCTTGTGGTTTTCGCCTTACCATATATTTAATATTCGACTATTATAAAACCCTTTAAGCGTACTCCCTTTATATAGGACTACAACTAGGCGATTACTTCAAAATCTAGATATCTTAATTTTAAATATTACATAATACCGTTACCGATTCATAATAGTTTCGTTATATACGAATTAATATTTGTCTGTAAGTAACCAAAGTTACATAAGGTATTATTACGTTAATATTTTCGATAACGAACTAATTAAACTTATCTGTTAACATAATAACAACCTGGTCATGTTTATTTCGAATGCAATTATTAATTCCCTTATTATCTCATTAATACCCTTTTTTTCGGAGCTGCCGGAGTAATACCAAATTATATGCGAAATTTTCGCAATAAGCCACGTCGTATAAACGTAACGCTTTAAGGCTTTTAGGGCTTTTAAGTAATATATTTACTTTTCCATATTTATTAATCGGGACGAAATTATTCCTTACATACATACCGTTGTTTTAAATCGTTATCTTATAATTTAAGAACTTGTTAATTAGGTTAAAGATATGCATTATGGATTTTAAGTCCAAAATAACCGAAATTTTTAAAAGGTAAAACGCGGCGTTTATAGTATTGCGTTAATTAAAAATTAAAAAATACGCCAAAATTCGTCTTACTTCTTTTAGAAATTAATCTGGTTTTTAAGTAATTAATTTTTTTATAATTTTCGATAAACGGTTAATCTTTTTTGTTAAGAACTAATCGGAAGTAATCCGGTTCTGGATTAATGCCGTAATTACCCTATTTGGAATAAATTTTATTAAAGCTTTAATAAGAAACGCATAATAACATTAAGGTAACGTATGCGCAAAGTTTAAACATATTTTGTATTTAATCCCTTATACGTTTAATTTGTTACGTTTTCGCTTATTACTACTGTTATTTCGGCCCGTTTAAAAACTTTTACAATTACCTCATTTCGGCCCTTTCCCGGAGGTCTTACTACGTAGTTGGTTATTGTTAATATTTTTAGTATTTTCCTAATTAAGATTATCTTAATTAAAAAAGTTTGTAGATATTTCGTAAAACGTTGAAAACGTTATTTTAACGTTTCTTAATAATTGTTATAAATTTGTTATGGTTTAATAATTTAAAAAATTAGCTATTACTTTTTAATAACTAATCGTACCGTTATCGATTTCGGCCTTTTTAATTATTTGGAAAGTAATCGTCTAAGTCCTAACAATAAAAGCTAGTATTGTACATAAGTTATTAACTTATACTATCGTTATTTTCGTTTCCGGAATACCATATTGCTATCCCTAGGCTATAATTTTTTACCACTTCATAATCCAGTTATTTAACTTTTTTACTAACTTCGAAGCTTACTTTAGCCGTTCGCGGTATTTCCGTTAGGTGTTAATCAGGAGCCTGCTGTCGTATACCTTGCCGGATTCGGCTAGGTAAGCGTACCACTCCCGTAAGTTCTTTCCTGGAACGAGATTTATCTTTTTGATCGCTCGAGATACCGATTCCAGGACCTATTTCGTAAGGTCGTTAATGCTCTTACGGAAGGTGTCGTACTTCCGGTCCTTATACGTATACGCCGTAAAGTCCTAATTATAAGCTTGTTTGCCTTCAGTCATTATCTTAAGGGTATTTATTAGGTAATTAATATGATCGATTTTTTCGGTAGTTTTTTTAAAGAATATAAATGTGGTTGAGGAACCGCTTAGGGTATTAGTTCGTATCGTATAACGGATTCGTCTTTTTGGATAGGAGGTTATATTAGGTTCTTTAGGTTTAACAGGCCACGGAAGGTCTTAATTAAAATCGATATATTCCCAAATATTAAGTGCGTAAGCTTTAAACTAGAATTCGCTTTTAAAACGATCCTAATCCTTAGGTCCCTTGTAGATAACGGAGGACGCCGACAGTACGATCGCTATTATTGTTATTAGCGTATTTAGGTAATTACAATTAATATATAACTTATATCGTCCTAGTAACATTTAATCAATTGATATATGCCCTAATTAAGCGAATGAGACTCTTAATTATCAGATATAAGGAACACCAGTTGTTGTTATATTGATAACTAGTTGCAGGTGCTCTAGAACGCGCACTGCATTTTAAGGTGATCTAGTCCCGGAACATATATGTTCCGATCAGAGGGAATCTTCAGTATATGGGGTGCTAACGCACCCCCTGCTAGCTGACAACTCCCGTTACTTATATTCGGGTTTTTACGAGTTAATCTTTTGATTTTATGGCACCCGATATTGCTCCTTGTCCTAATCCTTTTTAAGGTGTCCCTTTTAGTAACGGCGACGGCGACATATCTCTCGATACGGACAGATTTAAAATGGAAGCGATATATCACCCCTTTAATGCAAATGCTTAGATTTTCATTGCTGGTAACGTATGTTATGTCGGTAACCAGCTATTTGAGATTGCCGAGGTTATTACTAAGACTAATAATAACTATTAAAACATCGCTCCTGATGCCGATCTCACGCCTTTTTACGACGACCCTGTCGACTTAAACACAATTAGCTTATTTGATTCCCAACCCGTAACAGCCGACGAGATTAACCGGGATATGTACGATAAACCACCTTTTACCAGTTCGCCTGCTTCTTCACCTTCCCAGGGTACGAGCGGTTAGGAGACACCGTTAATAATCATCGACCTTACCGAAAGCGATACGGATAACGAGCCTTTGACGGACATGCCAAAAGTTCAAACCGTAAAAGCCGATGGAGCGAACTGGGACATGTGCATCAACGATGAGCCGCCTTATACCCGTTCGACTGCTTCTGGGCCATCTCAGGTTCAGATACAGGTCCCGATCATCGATCTTACTGGAAGCGACATGGATGACGAGCTTTTTACGGAAATGCCAAAAGCCTACATTATGCTTGAATGTGCGATGTCAGGGTCTTATACTTCGTGTGACGGCTGGGCTAGTTAACCAATTATTAAACCTAGTCGTACTGTATATGGTTGGCAGGGATATCATGTAGTTGTATTAGTTTCGTCCCGTAATAGCAAAGGTGATTTCCATAATCAAGCTGTATTACAAGCTGGTGAGCTACATAATAATAAACGTATCTATATACTCTGTCCTATCTTATTAGCTTACTGAATTATGCTCCAACCTGCAGAGATCGTTGATTAATAATACCTCACCATATTTCAACTGAAATAATTTATGGAGATAGTTTTAATGGTTATAATGCTTAATCAGTCGCCAGTCTTTTGCTCTTTGGCGCAGCGGGTGCAGCCGTTACAGATTTTAACAACCGCGCGCCGCTAGTTCATAAATAACAATCCGCAACCTGGCTTTGGACGAAGGCGTAACGTAATGTCCAAACGACACCAGCCCCGTCGTATATAAAAGTAACTAAGTCAATTGAATACGTATCCGCTTTCAAATCCTTATACTTCCATTCCCGAATCTTACGAAAAAACCCATAGACAGCGGGCCGCCGAGCAACGTGAAACTTTATCCCATGGCGCAGTCAGGCCTACCCACGATCCCAGAAAAACAGATTGCCGAATTCGACACTTGTAACCTACGTGTGAACTCTTTAAGCCCCTTACCTTCCCGTTTCGAGGGAAACTTGAATGCCGTTAGGCCGGAGGCTCGCCACGAAATTTACAAGTTCGTCCGGTCCACCTTCTTATAAGAGAAACATACTAACGAAAACAAAGTTACCTGGCGGAAATCTGCCTTCGGCTGGATCGAATGGAGCAAACCATGGTTAAGGCAACCGAACTCGAGAATTTTGGGTCGCAGATTGAAAGACGACTCCAGAACATGGGCAACGCAGTCCGGGCGGTACAGAACAGCTACGAGAAGCTTAAGGATAAACTGGAAAGCTATACCAAAGCCCTGCTACAGAGCTTTTTCATGGACCCGGTGGATGAGAATATGACGAAGTAATGTAACTTATTTCTATAGCTAGTTTTGGGCAGTAAGCTTTTCTTTTTTTAATATGGGCCGCTGTTCGGGCCCCATAAGTTTTTAATGCAGTGATATGTAAGAAAAGCATTTCCGTCACGTAGTCCTCGCTTACACTCACCGGCCATTGGCCTACGATCGAGCTTTAGGAACATGAATGTAGGATTCCGTACCTGTAACACTACGTACAGAGGATGAAAGACTAACAGTTTGTCGAAAGGGGTATCGCCCATCTCGAAGCGCAGAATCGCCAATACCGCAAGAGCACGCGGAGCAGGGGCGACTCATCGTTCGCACCGCCAACGCATTCCGCATCTTTATGGCGAAAAAGAGAGCTCTAGGAAGGGTTAAGTCAGGGTATTTGAGCTCGATTTCGAGTCGGTCGCGGTTCTGCCCGCACAGGCGTGGCGCCTGGTGATGCTCAACGGAGATTAGATAGCATGCTATGAAAGATGTCATTTTATAAATTAGGAAGCCTGAATCCCGGCTAAGGGAGAAATTACTGCTATAATAAGCGCCGATTTACAACGCCTGACCTGCAAGCATCTGTTCCTCGATCCCGGCAAAGTTTAAGTCCTGACCACTTGCGTATGAAACCTTCCCATCTTGAACGCCCGATAGAATTTGAATATCCATGCAACTCGGGTAAATCTCCATCCGGCCCTGGGGGACTGCGTTAGTAGGGATAGTCGGCCATTCCCAAACCCAGTAAATAGTGTAGCCATCACGAATGTCCGTAGGGAGTCGCAAATCGTTCTAGCACCATAGATCGGCGCTCTGAGGGTCCATCGGGACTTTGTAATAGGTTTGCTGGCGTGCCGCAGAAATCGGCCCATCATTAATCTGGTAACATTTACCATCATCAAAAGATAGGGCAGCCAAAAGCACCCCCCTTTATCCCCTCCCGTGCCCTTCGCATTCCAAACGTAATGGATAAAAAGAAGGCGATCGTCTTTAGAAGGGGATGAAATACCGTAAATAAAAATCATGCTATTATTATCTTTATATGGCGTATTCCCGGGAAGGGTAACATGTCTGTTCTCTTGATACTGCAAAGCTATAAAATCGCCCGGCTGCGCCTTTAGTAAAGGGTACGTTGGGTTAAATTGTCCTACCGCTTACTGGTTGTCCCTACAAATAAGGTCGGAAGAAAGTATCCCCAAGTTAGCCTCCCGACCGGGAGGCGGGAGTAGATGTTGTTGTTGTAAGTCGTTAAATATTGGATCAAGTCGTAACATAACGCTACGGATAAACCCGGCATCTCCGACCATGGTTCCATTCAGATCGAAACGTCTTAGCCGCTCAACCCACGAATAAGCCGTAACAAGCGGTAATATCAGAAAAAAGATATTCGCGAGCATAGTAACGGCTTTTCGTTATTAAGATACAATATTCCCGCACAAGCATATCCAGGATGGTCAGGTCCGTTAAATATGCTCCTAGCTAAATGGAGGACAGATTCAGACAGGGCCAAAAGTTGTACTAGGTTAATTATGTCCCTTTCACAAGCTATATTAGTTTAACCTAAAGGACCAATTAAACTTATATCATTTTCCCTTAAGGTCCGTTAATGTTGGCTAGGGTGGGTAAAATACTTAAAACGGAATATCCATTCGTGGGTGGCGTTTTCCATTCGTAGGTGGGTAGTACAAGTCGGCTATAAGGAAGTCATAAGCGCCTGGAGCTCGTCTTCTTGAGCGTCAAACGCCGGATAATAACCCTAGGTTTTATTTTGCGTTTTCGACTTATATTAGCGAGACCTTCGAAATCGCAATGGGTCGCCGTCTTGAGTTTAAGTACTATAGGCGCTGTCAAGGGAGAGAGTGTGGGGCCACACGGAGTAACGGCCTTGGCACGGCCGGAAAAGGGGGGAACCTATCGATACAGTAGCCGCCCAGTTCGAAGTCGGAAAACTTAATACGGAGGCGCGCGTTTACTAAAATACCGCGGGAAATGTGGTAATATGGCACGGCGCTTCGACAATAGCTTCCATCAGTATATAATAAAATTAGCGATATTTAATATATAAGCACGATTTGAAAAATACGCTTTTACTTTTCTTATAATTAAATATACGTCATACTGTGACGGCTTGGCTAATTAACCAACTATTAAACCTAAGTCGACGGGTTTATGTTGGCAGAGTACTGTGAGAATCTAAGCAATGAAGTAACAAGATAACTTAGTTACGTCTCGTAATTCCAAGGGTGCCTTGGGTAACGAAGTTGTATTGTAAGCTGTCCTTACTTAACTATGAATTTAACGAATATATATATATTCCTTTTTGGATTGTGATGGATTTTTTAATCCAAGGAAATCCACATTACGTAATTCGACCCATTTGGGTCTTATTTCAGTCCTTTTTTTTGTTAAGAGATTGTTCTTAAGGTCCGCCCGTTTTGTGTCATAATACGATCTTTTTTTTTAAAAAATTTTCGTCCCGAAGATTTTTTTTTTGTAAATATAATCTTGTTTCTTATTATGTTAGGTTGTTTAGTTAATCGTAGGTTACGTTATCGTCCTAACCAGAAAGAAAGCGTCGTTTTTTTTGCTAATTTTATTGTTAAGTTTGGTTTTGAAATTATGGCGTATACTTTTTATTCTGAAACAGGTTTTCGTTGTATTATGATTAAAGATTTTAAACGTTGCGAGTAATACGTTCGTTTTCCGTATCGTCGCTGTAACGAATCGGTTATTTTTTTTAGTTCCTTGAAAAATATTAATCGTGTTAAAAATCGATTAGATCGCGAATAAAAGCTTACGCAAGAACGTTTTTTTTAACTTCGGGAGGATTTTACGAATAAGATATCCGAAATTTCTGAATAGATTGTTTGTTTTTTTCGTATTGAAAAATAGCAAATGTTGTTTCGGGATAAAGGAGTAAAATTGATTTGCGCGGGGGTGGAGCGTTTGGATATGTTGGTTGAATAAGAAGAGGTTAAGGAACGGGAGCGTTTAGAACTAGAGTTAGAAGTTGCTGTATCCGCGGGCTTGCCTGCAGAAGATTGCCTTGGGTACCTTTCTGTTAATGGCCTAAACTGGGATGTTATTTTCGGTGTTTCCTCTGCTGGTGAAAGTTCTTTAATAATTGTTAGGTATATATGAGATTTTTGGCTGGTTTTTACGAGGTTTCGGAATTAGGGTATTCTTTTTATTTGACCAGGTATTGCGTAAGTCCTTTTGTTTTTCGTGTGTCCAGGCTTTTTCCGTTTTATATTTTTGTTTATTTTTTATTTTTATATCGTTTTATTTGGTGTATACCTTAATAATGTCTTTTGTTGACTTAAGTAAGGATACGTGAAAAACTGGATAAAGTTTAACTTTGGGTAGCAAGTTTAACTGGTAGTTGTTATCCGAAACTTTTTTGATAATTTTATAAAAACCGATATACTTAAAATCTAGTTTTTTATTTAGTCGTTTTATTTAGATATTTTTGGTAGCTAGGTAAATTATTTCTTTTTTTAAAAAGGTTAATTTTTTTAACCGTTTCCGATTATAATGTTTTTTTATTTGATTTTGTACGAATTCGAATTTTGTTTTTATCTTTTGATATAATTGCTTAAGTTGTTTTAACGTAAGAATTATTTTAACGTTAAATAATTTTTTTTCTTGTAATTCCTTGTAAATTTCGAGAGTGAACCTAAAATTAACTGTGGACGGTATTGTTTTGATGCTTTTATGGTAGCTGGTATTGTAGGTTATTTAAGTTACTAGTAACTTTTTAACCTAATTATTTTATTCGTAATTAACATAATATCGGAGATACGTTTTAAGTATTTAGTTTTGTCGTTTTGTTTGTCCGTTTATTTGGGGTTGAAAGATACTGGATAATTTATGGTTTAAACCAACTTGGGTTATTAAACTTTGCCAAAACTTAAAAATAAACGTTATTCCTTTATCCGAGATAATTTCGTAAGGTAATCCGTATACGTTAAGGATATTTCGGAAAAAAATATACGCCATTTGTTTGGCGGTCGTACCTTTATTATAAGGTAAAAAATAAGAAAATTTGTAAATCGATTAACGATTACAAAAACGTTGTTATAATATATACCCGTAATTGGGTTTTCTGATAAGGGAAATTTGGTGATGAAATCCATAATGATGGAATCCTATAATCGCTCCGCGATTGGTAGTGGTTGTAATTTCCCGTAGGGCTGGTATCGTCATGCTTTAGTTTTGGCGCATATACCGCACTGTCGTATCACTTTTTGTACGATTTTTTTTTATTTTGGGGAATCGATAAAATCGTCGTAATCGTTTTAACGTTTTGTTAACTTTAAGATATCCATGTAACGCGTATTTATGCATTTCTCAGGTAAAATGTTCCTTATACTCCTTAGGTATTTGTGCGAACCGTAGGTTGTCCATATCTTGTACATATGCATTAAAGTCTCGAATTGCCTTATGCATTTCCGGTGGTATGGTTATGATTGTAACGATTTGTCGTGGACGTAGGTATCCCTTTAAGGTTATATCAAAGATAACATGGCTAACTTTAATTGCCTTTTTCTCGAAGTCGGATCGTTTGCTAAACGTATCGGTTTTACCATTTTCTGATTTTTTACGATAAATAATAACGAAGTTATATTCGGCTAGTTTTTCGGCATAACGGAGTTGTCGTGCTGTAAGTTTTTTGGTTATAATAAACCGGGTAAGGTTTTTGTGATTCGTATAAACCTTAATTTGATATTAATTGCCTTTAAGGAAATGTTTAAACTTACGAAACGCTTTAATAATGGCCAGAAATTCTTTATTGGGAATGGCGTATGGTAACTTAGGTTTTTATAATTTATATGAAAAGAAAGTAATAGGGTGTAATATATCTTGATTATTTCGTTATCCGATTACTGCGCCTAAAACGTAATTTAACGTATTAATCTTTAGCTCCATTAGGCGATTCGGGTCGTACATAATTAATATTAGTTGGTTTGTAATTATTTTCTTAAATTGCTGGAATACCTTTTTTGTTTTTGATATTTACTAGAATTTTTGTTTTTTTCGTATAAAAACATTAAGGGATATGGCTATCCGGCTAAAGTTTCTGATAAACTTTCGATAGTAATTAATAAATCCGAGGAAGGTTTGTATTTTCTTTACCGTAATAAGTTATGCCCAATTAAGCATTACAGTGATTTTTTTAGGGTTTATTTTAATATGTTTAGGAGTAATAATATAATCTAGATATTTTATTTCTTATGTGTAAAATTAACTTTTTTCCGCGTTAATTAGCAGATTGGCGTTTTGAAATAACTGCAACACTTTGTGGACATGTTTTTTATGTTATTCCTTGGTTTCCGAAAAGATGAGAATGTCGTTAAGGTAATATACGACGAAAATATCGAAATGTTCTCGAAGTATATGGTTAACCATACGTTAAAAGGTAGCAGGTACGTTGGTACGTTCCATAAGGGTAATAAGGTATTCGTAAAGGCCGTATTTTATTCGAAACGTTATTTTCCATTCGTGGCCTTCCTTAATTCGAATCAGATTATATCCATCTTTAAGGTCGAAAGCAGTAAACCATTATGCTCCGTAAAAGCAGTCTTTTATTTTACTGATTAAAGGTAAGGGTATACGGTCCTTAACAGTAATGCTGTTAAACTGCTGATAATTTACAATTAAGCATAGCTTGCCGTTTTTTTTTGGTACAAAGAATATAGGGTAACCAGCTGGTAACTTGGATAATCGAATCCATCCCTTTTTAAGCCGGTTTTCCAGGTATTCTCGAAACGTATGCAATTCTGCTTTATTAAGGTTGTAAATAGGATAAAACTTAGTAAATGCTCTTTCTTTAAGGATAATTTCGTAATCCCATTTGCTATATTTGGGTAACTTTATCTTAAGCTCCTTATTAAAAAGTTTCTTATATTTGTGATATTATGGTAGTATATTAGTTAATTCTTTTAATTTAAGGGCTAATTATTATAGGTCGTTATTTAGTTGCTTAAATTTTGCTTTAATGGTAACAATGATGCGTCGAATTCTTCTATAGCGCCCTTTTTCTTTTTTATGTTTTTTCCCTATAGGTAGTAAGGTTTTTGCTATATCCTTATACCGGCATTCGTCGCCATCTTTAATCGAATATTAAGATCTTTATTTTCTTTTTGCTGTTTGACGCTAGATTATAAAAAAAGCTTTACCTGGCTAATTATCCAGTCGATCAAGGGGTTATACTAGCGTAACTATGTTATTCCTAAAATTATATCGTAATTCCTTAGCGGTATAATGTCGAAATTAATAATTATATATCGTTTTAAGGTAACGGTATCGAAGTGATTAATCTCGCGTATAACTTTGCTATTGTTATAAAGGAACGGTTAACCTTCGGCGGTATTCGCGATATAAAGGTTCTTTTTGTATCTCCATGGCAGTTTAAGTCGATTAACTATCTCAGGGGTGATGTAGTTACTCTTTAAAGCTCCGCTGTCCACCATAGCGGTACACTAGTATGTTCTAATTCGTACTTTCAAGGTAATGGGGTTTTCGTTATTTCCTATCACTACTAGAGCCCTTTTTGGGAGTTCTTTTTGTTTTTTCTGGGTCTCGCCTCCCTACGGCTCTCTTATAAGGGGCTTGGTTCTTTTGGGTGGTCTTGTTCCATTTGTCGCATGCGTTTCCTAAGATTATCGATTTGATCTCGTAGTTATTTGATAAGGTGATATTATTGCTTAATTTGTGATTTTAATGCATTAATACGTGCCGCGTACAATTCCGTGTTTTTGCGGAGTTATATATTCCGAAACTTTTACATTTTTATTATTCCTTTTAATTAGAATATTATTTCTATTTGTTGTCGCATTTCCTAATCCTATTAGGTAAATTGTTTTTCCATAGCGTAGGTAGCTTCCTAGGTAGGGGTATTTTCGTTTGTTCCACAAAAATCCTTAGTGGCTTGTTTTAAGGTAGTTAAGATTCTTTTCCTTTTTTGCCGATTTATTGTGGTGGATAACTAAAAATAAAGGTCCGCGATTAACTGTCGTGTAAATAAGTCGCGTCCTTCCAAGGCCTTTTTTTCTTTTTGTAATAGGTAGTTGCATTTTTCATAATAGCAAAAGGGGTTTTTGTGGGGATATTAGCTTCCTATGGGCCAGCTATAAAACGTTACAAGCTGATCGATTTCTTTTTGCGAGCGTATAATACGAAAGTAACAGTATTATCGTTCGTTTTGTTTATTTCGGCCGGTTTGACCAGGAAAATTAAATCCTTTTTTTGCTATACGTATGATACGTAAGTAAATGGACTGTTTCTATTTTTTATGGTTAGGGCATTATTGTCGCTAATAGTAAAAGGGATGCTTTCGAATATATCGATCCGGGGTATTAGGATAAACCGCTTTTATCCATTTTTGGTATTTCTGTAACCATTTTTCTATTTCGTCCATGGGTTTAATAATAATATGTTAACGGCGTATTATGGTAATTGTTTTTCCTTTCGTATTATCTGAAAGTTATCTAGTCGGTACTAAAGTTTAAAGTTTATCTTGTTAAAATTTCTTAGGTAACCTGTATTCCTTGGCCCTATAACCGGTTTTACCGCAATTCCAGCATTTAATGCGTTGTTTGTTTTATTTTTGGACAGCACCAATTTCCATGGGTCCTGGTTCGGTTCCGTATGTTATGTTCTGTCGTTTAGACGTACTAGTATTGGCGTTATGTCGTGGTTTGTTGTTATTTTTTTTTTTCGCGTTACGGGTTCGCCAGGCGTATTGCCGATTATCGATTTTGACCGCTGTAGTAATGTAATCGGTTAAGTATTCGGGTCGGTTTTTTTTGAATAGTTCCTTTTGAATTTCTTTTTTAAGGCCATTAAAAAACCGGGCCATCAAAATTTTTTAACCCTAGTTAAGTTTCGAGGAAAGCTAGATAAACCCGCTGCCATACTTGGAGGCGGATTTTTTCTGTCGTATTTGTTGGATCTTTATTTCTGCTTTATTCTTTTCGTTTACCATTCCGAAAGCCTTTTAAAGGGCTTATTCGAACATTTCGTAATCGCTATAAATTCGTACCATTTCTGCGTTTTGTTGTTTTAGAAGTATCATAACATGTTTTCGCATAACGGGTTCAAACCAAGTAGCTGTATGTCCCGAAAGTCATCCTGCTGCAAATTCGATTCGTGTTATTAAGGTAGTAAGGCGTACTGGAAAATATCCAAAATATGCTCGGCATTAGGTAAAAAACAATTATAATTTAGTAAACGTTTTATCGAAAAGTTCGGGTTTAAAAGGTTTTAATACTTTTCTTGGTTTTTTGATAAAAGTTGGTTAAATTGGCATTTTTTTAAAGGTTTGTCGTACCTATTTTAAGAAGGTTTGAATGGCCTAAAAAATCGACGTAAGTTCTATATTATCTCGTTCGAATTAAATAATACGTTAATTTACAAGGTTCAAACGTCGAAGGACTTTTTTTTTGGTCAAAATAAAGGTTTATTTTTCCTCGTCCGAATTTATATCATTATCCCTGGGGACCTTATAGGCAGGTTGCTTGTTGGTAAACATATTATCGAAATATTGCTCAAAATTTAACGGTATTACTGAATAAAAGCTTGTAACGTATAATAACTTAGTTAATTAATTAACTATTAAACCTAAGTCGACGGGTTTATATTAACAGAATATTATGGAAATCTAAGTAATAAAGTAACAAGATAACTTAATTACGTTTCGTAATTCCAAAAGTACCTTAAG
The DNA here is from genome assembly GCA_004155935.1 of Monosporascus sp. GIB2. NCBI lineage: Eukaryota > Fungi > Ascomycota > Sordariomycetes > Xylariales > Monosporascus > Monosporascus sp. GIB2. The sequence goes on along the minus strand of QJNV01000127.1, from coordinate 132,697 downwards.
TAACGAAATTATATTGTAAACTATCCCTACTTAACTATAAATCTAACGAATATATATATATTCTTTTTTAGATTATGATAAATTTCCTAATCTAAGGAAATTTACATCCTGGATTATGATGGATTTCCTAATCCAAGGAAATCCACATCCTGGATTGTAATGGATTTCCTAATCTAAGGAAATCCACATCCTGGATTGTGATGGATTTCTTAATCCAAGGAAATCCACATTACGTGACTCGACCCACTTGGGTCCTGTTTCGGTCCCTTCTTTTGCCAAGAGACCGTTCCCGAGGTCCGCCCGTCTTGTGTCATAACACATACATTTTAACCCCTGTAATAATACCCCGCTTAAAAAACCGCAACCGAAATTATGCCAAAAACCTTATCAACCGCAAAAAGGGTATTTTTAAAAAATCGAACACCTTTTACCGTTTTTATGGAAAGGATATCGCCGTAATTATAAAAAAATACGGCCGCGTTGTAATTTACTAATTACGCCCGGGCTTTTTAAACGAAATTAACATCGTATTCCCGGACGAATCTTTCGGGCCGGATAATTTCAATACCGTTACCGACCGATAGTTTTCCCCGGCTAACGGCTCGGAAGCTAACTCCGTAAGAACCTTGTAATCGTTTAACTTTGTTAAAAACCCCGGTATCTCCGCAGAAAACCCGATAAGCATCTTAAGTAGCTCGTCGACGACTGCAAGTCCCAATCTGAAATTAAAATCGCCGCAAACGCTATCAATACCGTTTCTTTTAAGTAACGTAAACCTCCAAGATAGTGAAATCTATCCGGATACCGTTTTGGCGAGCATGCCAGATTATATCTTCCCGTCCAATCTCCTTATAATGCCATTTACCGATAAGTACGGCCTAGTTTCTATCGGTTTGTGGCCGCCGTTGGATATGGGTATACCCGAGACCCAGCCGCCCCGTATTCCAAGCCCCCAGCCGGTATCACCTTAACGCGAAGCCAACCTACCGTCTTTGCTCGAGTTATATTTTGGCGAAGAATCGCTACACGACCCGGAGGTTATTAATAACGAGTTCTGAAAAGATTAATTCCGTGGGGTTGTAGGCTTTGCTGGGTCGACCAGAGAAGGATTTTCGGGGCATGGTACATATATGCGAGGGCTGGGTGCATATTGCAAGACGAGCAGGTTGGGCGTCTCTTGTATCAATATTTTAGCAGAAAATTATGTTTCTTATCAGGGTTACGCCTAATGAGCCTCGATACATATGGCCCACCGTGCGTAGTGCTATCCGTCTCAAGCAGGACCATTTCGCCTGCCCTGTCCATCGCATCTCCCCCACCCGCGTAAATGTGTACTGGCTCGCGATTTCTACTTTTTAGCTTCCTACCTCTCTACGTATCTGCACGCGAGATTTCATCACTTGCCACCATTCCTTGCCTACACAATCTCATTAACACAGATACTTGGGCTACGGAGGATGACGTGTTTGAGGACCCAAATGAACGATAATCTGGACGGAGCAGTTCTACGATAGGATGCTGAATCGAGTACTATAATAATATTCGCGCCCTGCGACAATAAGGTAAGTAAGGACAATGTAACAATACAAAGGAACAGGGTTTGGGTCAATACGCGCATGATAAGGTGGAGGCCGATGCGAGCTTCGAGATGCAGCAATGGCCGATCATCCATGTCGACGGTACAGACAGCTTTTCCCTCCATTTTCCCTCAGCCGAGCCCATCCTACAGCGAGCGACCTGGCACTTCTCGACTTTTCGAGATGGGTGGTGTTAGTGGGTGGTGTATGTACATTTTAAGGAAAGATTAGTGGATGAGGGCAATTCTAGTGGACCGTAGACACGTGTTTTAGTGGATGGCTAGTGGGTGGTGTATGTACACCAGCAGCAGCCTACTGTAGCCCCTCTTCTCCTACGGGCCCCACGGTCAGGCCTTTCTCAAATTGGAAGGCGGTCATGGATTCTGCCGCTCCCCCACCTACTTGACACTTTACGCTTCAATTAAATCCATCCCACGATTTCGGCGAAGGAGTCTTCACAACAGCGAGTGCGAAGTTATTGGAATTCAAACATGATAAAGCACAGAAACGCTCTATCTAGAGGTCAATTGAATAGCCTGGAGTCTGGCGCATCGCCTAGTGCGACCGGAACGCCATGGCGACCTCGTGGCCCCAGGAGAGAGCCTGGCCAACTGAACCCCGTGAGCACGCTGTATACCTAAGCAAATACCTTAGCGATGCCCTTTCGTATGTCGAACGCGCCGGAGACCAACCCGTACCCTCTAAAATAATCAAGTCCATAATTCTCGGTATTACGTCTTTAGTTACTAAGATTTAACATATGCCAGATGTTCGGTTTATCTAAAATATCTTAAAGGTTATCCAAATAAAGGTAAGAACTATAGCGGAAAATATTACGTAGGTTTTTGAAAAAATGAAGGACGAATTAAAAGATATTAAAATAACGTTTTAAAAATTTCTTACGGAAATATAAAAAAGCAAAATAACGGTTCGAAAGATAACGGAAATAGGTAAAACGGTTATGGCGACAGTAAGAAAAATAAAAAATACAGGCATATAAAACCGAATAATAGTTATACCTTCGTACGCCGTTATGGCGGTTAAAGGCCTCGTATTAAATACATATAATACATAGAGTATAAAAATATTAAATACGTAAATCCAGCGGGAAATTATCGTAAACATTAAAAACTTCCTTATCATAAAAAACTTAAGAACTATAGGCTTATGTAACCTAAAAGCTTACGTTAACCGAATTATCGAATAAAGTAATAATAAATATATTAACAAAATTAAAATAATATTATTTAATTAACTTAAAAACGGAGATTTTAGTATTAAAATAATTATAACAAAAAATATGAAAATCTTAAAAAAATTCGCTAAGGATTAGGCCGGAAAATTAAGGAATAAAACATCCGTACGGGTTCCGACGTACGGTATATTTATTTATGGAATACGTATTAATACGATAAGTACGGATAAATTCGAAAACGTTAAAAGCGAAATATTATTAAATAAGAAACCGTTTATCTTTAACGTAAAAATTAAATATATAAGATAATTATCGAAAGTATCCTTCCAGAAGTTTAAATTTTCCGTTATTATCAAATTTACGAAACTAAAAAACGTAAACAAAATTATCGACGAGGGACTTATTTGGTAAGGGGAGATTTTTAATACGAAAAATACGACAAAAAGTGCCGATTAAGGTAATACTTTAATTATTAAAAATACGGCTATATGAAAATCTAATACAAGATAATAATAGTATATAGCTTTTGCGCGTAAGGACATAATTCCCAAAACTACCCTACCAAAACCGACGGATCCGTACCTAGGAAATATACGGTATATTAAGAAATATACCTATCTTAAAACCTATACTACCCGGCCCGAAAGGAAAAACTGGTTAAGATAAAGGCCGCTTATATCACACGCCCGACTTACTACCCCGTCCCGAAAAGGACCAACCAAGAACCAAAACCAGGAAAACCGAGAACTATTATTAAGGACTTAAACCGAACTCAAAAACCAAAAACGACCAAAAGCATATCGCCGGCCAAAAAAGGATAAAAAAAAAGCCAACATAAATAATACCATATTAACCAACACTTAAGAAAACGAACTCGAAACGAGACCCGGCAGTTAAAAGCCGATTAAAACGAAAATGTTATTCAGAAAAATGTTAAAAAATATAAACAGCAACTTTTAGCCGATATTACATAATAATTAACACGTAAAACCTTCCTTTATTATGAACTTATCATAAATAAAAACAACATACTTAACATATTACAATATAACGTTAAAAAATTGAAAAAATACCGTTATAATAACCATATTATGGGATCTGAAAGTTTTAGATTACGATATATTAACTATTTAAAAATTTTAGAGAAACTTATATACAGTTATTACATACCGTCTTACGAAAGTTACTTTTTATCTTTATTATCCGAATATAAGCGGAAACGAACCCGCAAAAATTTGTTTATTTATTAACAAAAAATTTAATTATATACGGTAACATTTTAAAAAATATACAAAAAATATTTGCATATAAATTATTACCTTAAACCGCGGAAATAATTAATAATTACGACTTATTTCCCATGATATATATAACCCCTATTAAACGGTAGGAGATAAATAAAACGTTTTAGTTTTATTACGAAAAGTTTTCGAAAAATATAACTAAAAAAAGCAAATTATTTTGGACGACTTTAACCTTTATCATAAATTATAAGGAGGTACGCCCAGCCGTAAAACCTCTTAAAAGGTAAAAAAATTGGTAAATTTAATAAAAGATTACAATTTAACGAATACCCTTTTATTAAGTATAACTATATACGAAAAGGAAAAAACGCGCTTAACTATCGATTTGTATTTTATAATAATAAACTTAATAAATAAAATAATACGTAATAATATAAATTTAAACGTTAATTACGATTTGGATTACCTTTTAATTACTATAATATTTAACTTAAAAGCGATATAATTCGATAAAAAGCTGATAAAAAACTAAAAAGCGTTAAACAAAAAAAGTTTTAAATAATACTTAAATAAAAGTTTCCGCAATTACGAAAATTAAAAACGAAAATAATATTAAATTAATATGTACATAACGTAACATAAATTATTTAAGCGGCCGCAAATAAAGTAACCCCTAAAAAACGCTTATATAACAAGTTTAAGAAAAGCTAAAATACGGAATATAAAAAAACTTTAGCAAAAACGAAAAAACTCCGGCGTTAATATAGACTCCATAATACGGAAAAAATATGAGAAGTTTACCGTACGGTAAGAAACCGTAAAATAAGGATTATCAGAAAAACGTTCCAATAAAACCATAAAGAATAAGTAGAAAAGGCGGCAAAATTATTAAAGTCCGTTTGGAAAATCGCAAAATAGGTACGAAGTAAAGATAGCTAAGCGCCAAACGTTACCCCAGAATTAAAACACCCGACCACCGGATAAATAGCTATCGAAGCAAAAAAAAAAAAAAAAAAAAAAAAAAATACGGCTTTTTAAAAAAACGTTTTTCTCTACGTCGTTAAACGCAAATTTAGACGATATTAATAATGCGGTTTATACAGATCAAATATTAATACCGCCGATTACACTTGAAAAAGTAAAAGATATGATATAAAAAGTACCTTTACTAAAAATATCTAGCTCTAACGGAATTCCGAACTTAAATTTAAAAATCGCGTTACCTTAAATCAAAATCCATCTTACGAAAATCTTTAACCATAACTTCGCCTTAAAATATTATCCGGATTATTTTCGAAAATTTATTATAATTATTTTACGTAAATGAAGAAAAGATAATTATATAATCCTAAAGGTATATCGCCTAATTACCTTACTTAATATTTTAGGTAAAATAATAAATGCGATTATATTGTAAAAAAATTAAGTTACTTAATTAAAACGTATAACTTTTTGCCAAAAATATACATAAAAAAAAACTTGGATTTACTGAATACGTATTATATTGTATTACCGAAAAAATATATAAAGCTTAAAATATGAGAAAAGGAAAGGTCGTAAGCTTATTTTTTTAACGTTTTAATATAACGGCTAGGCTAATTAACCAACTATTAAACCTAAGTCGACTGGTTTATGTTGGCAGAATACTGTGAGAAACTGAGTAATAAAGTAACAAAATAATTTAGTTACGTTTCGTAATACCAAGGGTGCTTTGGGTAACGAAATTATATTACGAGTTGGTACTATTTAACTATGGAGTTTATGGACGTATATATCCTTTCTTTGTTCCGTTACGATCCGACGGGACAGTTCGGATCCTTTTATTTAAATACATACTGTTTTCGTAACTAATTTACTTAAATCTTATTTCGGTTTTTTAACGCGACCGTTTCCCCGACCTTTATTAGCCGGATTATAACATAATTTCCTCCTTTTTAAATTTTCGTCCCGAAAACTTTTGCTTGAAGGTAAATATTTTTCGTTTTATCATATCCGGCCGTATTAGCAAACTTCGTAAACCTCGTACCCAAAAGGAGAAAACGGTATTAAAGCGTAATTTAAAAAAAAATATTAATTCGTTTTATTATTAATTTTGGTTTTAAAGTTATACCGTATATTTCTTATTTTCGCCTTGGGGATAAATACGTTATGTCCGAAAACGTATTTCGTTGTGATAATTACATTCTCAAAAAACGATGTTGCGATAATTCCGGCGTTCTATTCTTGTCTTTAAATAATATCAATAAGAAAATAAAGCGTTTAAAAAAAAAAGGAATTTTCGGTTCGTTAACGTTTACGCGATACTCGAAAAAAGTTGGAAATTATTTTCCGTTGCCTAAATAAAATTTTATTTTACTTGGACCGTTTTCGTACTTAACAAAAGTTTTTCCGTAAAAAAGGTGTTAAAATAATAAATTATGGTTTTTAGTTTTTGGATAAACTGGAAAAGCAGGAAAAAGCCGAATAGTTAAAAGCCAAGCGGCGACGTTTTAAAGCTTCTTTTCCTGTTCCGGACCCTAATTAATCCCTTTTTGCCGATTTTACTCCTAATTTCGATTGGGAATCTTATCTTTGCGACATTATAAGTGAAAGTTCCTTAATAAGCGCTAGGCGCTAATAAGGTTCTTAACAAGTTCCTAAAAGGTTTCCGAATTTAAATAATTTTTCTATTTTACTAAATATTACGTAAGTCCGTCTTTTTTTCGTATATCTAAGATATTTTCTATTTCGTATTCCTATTTATCTTTTACTTCCGTATCGTCTTATTTGGTATATACCTTAATAATATCCGCGGTTAATTCGAATAAGGATACATAAAAAATTAGATAGAATTTAACTTTAAGTGGCAAATCTAACTAGTAATCGTTATTTAAGATTTTCTTAATAATTTTGTAAGGGCCGATATACTTAAAATCGAACTTTTTATTTGGTCGTTTTATCCGAATATTTTTGGTAATTAGGTAAACCATTTTTCTTTTTAAAAAAAATTAATTCTTTTAACCGTTTCTGGTTATAATATTCTTTTTATTTAATTACGTACGAATTCGAATTTTGTTTTTATTTCCTGGTGCAGTTATTTAAGTTCTTTTAACGTAAAAACTGTTTTGATATTAAATGGTTTTCTTTTTATAACTTTCTATAAATTTCCGGAGTAAACCTAAAATTAACCGTAAACGGGATTATTTTGATGTTTTCATGGTAATTAGTGTTATAGTTTATTTGGGCTACTGGTAACTTTTTAACCTAATTATTTTGTTTATAGTTAATATAATATCGTAAATATGTTTCGAGCGTTTAATTTTATCGTTTAGTTTATTTATCCGTTTAAGGTCAAAACGTGTTAAATAACTTGTGGTTTAAGCCAATTTGTGTTATTAGGTTTTGCCAGAACTTAGAAGTAAATGTTGTGCCTTTGTTTAAGATAATTTCGTACGGTAACCCATATACGTTGAAAATATTTTTAAAAAAAATATACGTTATTTATTTGGTATTCGTATTTTTATTGTAAGGTAAAAAATAAAAAAATTTTGTGAATCGGTTAACGATTATAAGAATATTATCGTAATATATGCCCGTAATTAGGTTTTCTGACAAAAAAAGCTTAATAATAAAATTTATCGTAATAAAGTCCTATGGTTGTTTTGTAATTGGTAACGGTTGTAGTTTGCCGTAAGGCTTATATCGCCGTATTTTCGTTTTGGCGTATATATTATATTGTCATATTATTTTTTGTATTGTTTTTTTTATTTTTGGGAAACGGTAAAATCGTTATAATTTTTTTAATATTTTCTTCATATTTGGATGCTTATATATTCCATATTTATGTATTTTTCGTATAAGGTATTTCTTATATTTTTCGGATATTTATGTAAACAAAAGGTCGTTTATGTTTTATATATATGCGTTAAAATCTCGAATTGCTTTATGTATGTTAAATGGTGTAACTATAATTATAGCGATTTATCGTGGATACAGATATCTTTTCGTAATAGTGTCGAAAATTATCTAACTAACTTTAATTATTTTTTTTCGAAATTTGGGCGTTTGTTAAATGTATCGGTTTTGCCATTTTCAAAGCTTTTATGATAAATGATAATAAAATTATATTTTACTAGCTTTTTTGCGTAATGGAGTTATCGTATGGTAAGTTTTTTAGTCGTGGTAAACCGGGTAAGATTTTTATGATTCGTATAAACTTTGACCTAATGTTGGTTACCTTTAAGGAAATGTTTGAATTCGCAAAACGTTTTAATAATAACTAAAAATTTTTTGTTAGGAATAACGTATCGTAATTTAGGCCTTTATAATTTATATGAAAAAAAAGCAATAGGGTGTAATATATTTTAACTATTTCGTTATCCGATTATTACGTTTAACGTATAATTTAACGTATCGGTTTTTAGCTTTATTAGGCGATTTGGGTCGTACATAATTAATATTGGTTGGTTAGTAATTACTTTTTTAAGCTGTTAAAACGTTTCTTCCATTTTCGGTATTTATTGGAATTTTTTTTTCGTATAAATATGTTAAAGGATATAGCTATCCGGCTAAAGTTTTTGATAAACTTTCGATAATAGTTAACGAATTCGAGGAAAGTTTGTATTTTTTTTTATTATGGTGGGTTATGTTTAATTAAGTACTGTAGCGATTTTTTTAGGGTCTATTTTAATATGTTTAGGAGCGATAATATGGTTTAGATATTTAATTTTTTGTATATAGAATTGGTTTTTTTCCGCGTTAATTAGTAGGTTAGCATTTTGTAATAGTTGTAACATTTTGTGAACGTGCTTTTTATATTATTTTATAGTTTTTAAAAAAATGAAAATATTATCGAGGTAGCATACGACAAAAATATTAAGGTGTTGTCGTAAGATATAATTAACTATACGTTGAAAAGTAGCGGGTACGTTAGTAAGTTTTATAAGGGTAATAAGATATTCGTAAAAACCGTATTTAATCCGAAACGTTATTTTTTATTCGTGGTTTTCTTTAATTCGAATTAAGTTATATTTATTTTTAAAATCGAGAGTAGTGAATTATTATGTTCCGTGAAAACGATTTTTTATTTCGTTAATTAGGGGTAACGGCATTCGATTTTTAACAGTAATATTATTAAATTATCGGTAATCCATTATTAGTTATAATTTGCCCTTTTTTTTGAGTATGAAAAATATAAGGTAGTTAGTTGGTAATTTAGATAGGCGAATTTATTTTTTTAAGTCGATTTTCTAGGTATTCCTTAAGCGCTTATAATTTTGTTTTATTAAGATTATAGATGAGGTAAAACTTGGTGGATGTTTTTTTTTTTTTTGAGGATAATTTTATGGTTTTATTCGTTATATTCGCGTAATTTCGTTTTAAGCTTTTTGTTAAATAGTTTTTTGTATTTATAATATTATGGTGGTACGTTAGTTAATTTTTTTGATTTTGGACTTAGTTGTTGTAGATCGTTATTTAATTGTCGTAATTTGGTTCGGATGGTGGTAATAATGAGTCGAACGTTTTTATGGTGCCCCCTTTTTTTTTTATGTCGTTTTCCTGTAGGTGGTAAGGTTTTTGTCGTATCCTTATGCCGATATTCGTCGTTATTTTCGATCAAATATTAAAATCTTTATTTTTTTTTAATATTTATCGTTAGGCCGTGAAAGAAACTTTACCTAGTTAATTACTTAATCGATTAAAGGGTTATACTAACGTAATTATATTATTTTTAAAATTATGTTATAATTCCCTAGCGGTATAATATCGAAATTAATGGTTATGTATTTTCTTAATGCAAAAATTTCGAGGTAATTAATTTCGCGTATAACTTTTCCGTTATCGTAAAGGAATAATTAACTTTCGGCGGTGTTTATAATGTAAAGGTTCTTTTTGTATTTTTATGGTAGTTTAAGTCGGTTAATTACTTTAAGTGTGATATAATTACTTTTTAAAATTCCGTTATTTACCATAATAATATATTAATATGTCTTAATTCGTAATTTTAAGATAACCAGATTGTTATTATTTTTTTTTATTATTAAAATCTTTTTTGGGAATTTTTGTTAATTTTCTTAAATCTCGCCTTCCCGCGGCTTTCTTATAAAGGGTTTAACTTTTTTGGATGATTTTGTTTAATTTGTCGTATCCGTTTTCGCAAGTCGTTTATTTAGTTTTCTAATTGTTTTATAATATATCGTTATTGCTTTATTTGCTGTTTTAACTTATTGATTCGTACTGCATATTTTTTTATATCCTTATTAAGTTGCGTTATTCGGAATTTTTGTACTTTTATCGTTTTTTCTAACAAAAACATTTTTTCCGTTTATTGTCGCATTTTTTAATCTTATTAGGTAAATTATTTTTCTATGGCGTAAGTTATTTGCCATGTAAGGGTATTTTCGTTTATTCCCCATAAATCTTTCGTAACTTGCTTAAAATCTAGCATAATTCCTTTTTTTGAGGGGGGATTTATAATGGTAAATAACTGAAGGTAAAGATTTGCAATTAATTATCGTATGGATAGGTCGCGTTCTTTTAAAACGTTTTTTTTTTTTCGTAACAAATAATCGCATTTTTCGAAATAGCAAAAGGGATTCTTTTTTAGACATCGTTTTCTTAGGGGCCAGCTATAAAATGTTATTTTTTAGTTTATTTTTTCCTAGGAGCTAATAGTACGAAAATGGCGATATTATTATTCGTCTTATTTATTTCGTTTTATTTAGTTAGGAAAATCAAATTCTTTTTTCGCCATACGTACGATACGTTTATAGATAAATTGCTTTTATACTTTATGATCGATATATTATTATTGTCGACAGTGAAAGGTATATCTTTTAACGTATCGATTGGGGGTGCCGGGATATATAGTTTCCGTCTATTCTTAATATTTTTGTAACCACTTTTTTACTTAATCCGATAGTTTAATTATTATAAGTTCGTAACGTATCATAGTAATATTTTTTCCTTTCGTATTATCCGAAGGTTATCCGGTAAGTACTAAGGTTTATGGTTTATTTTGTTAATGTTTTTTAGGTAATTTGCATTTTTTAGCCTTATAACCCGTTTTGTCGTAATTTTAATATTCGATACGTTATTTGTTTTGTTTTTAAATTGCGCCGATCTTTATAAATCCGGGTTCGGTCTTATATAAGGTATTTTATCGTCGTAGTACATTAATATTTGCGTTATATTGTAATTTGCTATTTTGTTTTCCTTTGGTATTACGAATTCGCTAGGCGTATTGCCGATTATCGATTTTTATAACTATAACAATATAATCGGTTAAGTATTGTAGTTAATTTTTTTAAATAACTTTTTTTAGATTTCCCTTTTAAAATTATCAAAAAATCTAATTATTAATATTTTTTGTCCTTAATTAAATTTTGAGAAAAGTTGAATTAATTTGCTGCCATATTTAAAGGCAGATTTTTTCTGTCGTAATTGTTGAATTTTTATTTTTGCTTTCTTTTTTTTATTTATTACCCCGAAAGCTTTCTAAAAAATTTGTTCTAACGTTTCATAATTACTATATATTCGTACTATTTTTGGGTTTTATTATTTCAAAAGGATCGTAACATATTTTCTTATAATAGGCGTAAACTAAATAATTATATACTCTAAAAGTCGTCCAGCTACGAATTTAACCCGCGCTATTAAAATAACGAATCGTATCGGGAAATATTTAAAATAAGTTCGACATTAGGTAAAAAATAGTTATAACTTAATAAACGTTTTATCGAAAAGTTCAGACTTAAAAAGCTTTAATACTTTTTCTAATCTTTTACTAAAAACCGATTAAACGGGCATTTCTCCCGGTATTTATCGTACTTATTCTAAAAAAGTTTAAATAACTTAAAATATCGAAATAAGTTCCGCATTATCTCGTTTAAACTAAGTAATCCGTTAATTCACAAAATCCAAATGTCGAAAAATCTTTTCCTTAATTAAGAAAAGCAACTACTTTTTTTTATCCGAATCCATATTATTATTTTTCGGAACTTCGTAAGTTAACTACTTATTAATAAACATATTATCGAAATATTGCTCAAAATCTAACGGCACTACTAAATAAAAGTTCGTAACGTATAACGGCTAAACTAATTAACTAATTCTTAAACCTAAGTCGACGGGTTTATATTAACAAAATATTATAAAAAATTAAGTAATAAAATAATAAAATAACTTAATTACCTTTCGTAATACCAAAAATGCCTTAGGTAACGAAATTATATTACAAATTAGTACTATCTAACTATAGAGTTTATAAACGTATATATCTTTTTTTTGCTCCGTTACGATCCGACGAAGTAATTCGAATCTTTTTGTTTAAATACATACTAATCCGTTGCGGTCCGACGGAGCAGTTCGGATCCTTTTGTTTAAATACATACTATCCTCGTGGCTAATCCACTTGCATCCTGTTTCGGTCTTTTAACGCGACCGTTTCCTCGACCCTTACTGGCCGGATCATAACATTTAGGTATTTTCGATAACGTTTTTTATAAGCGGTTATTTTATAACTTATAGAAAAAAAAAATCGATAAAAAGATTTTTAGGTAAATCAGAAATTTTTTTAAGAATAAGTATATAAGCATCTCTATTAACGGATATAAGTTTATATAATATACGGTTTTAACGGGTATTCCTTAGGAATTATTGTTAATACCCATCCTATACTTTTTTATAACGTAAATCTTATAAACGATTATAATACCGAGTCGGACATTTCTGTTACGGGCTATATCGACGATGTAGCCATATTAATAATAAAAGATATAACGGAGGAAATATGCGACAAATTGCAGGGAGCTTTAAAAATAGCAAAATATTGGGCCATAATATATATATCCATTTTCGCCCTAAAAAAATTTCAACTTATATATTTCGTCTAGGCAAAAACGCGATTCGATATATAACGAATACTGTAAATATTACGGGGCGAGGTGTGACGGCTAGGCTAATTAACTAACTATTAAACCTAAGTCGATGGGTTTATGTTAGCAGAGTACTGTGGAAATCTGAGCAATAAAGCAGTAAGATAACTTAGTTACGTCTCGTAATACCAAGGGCGTCTTGGGTAACGAAGTTATATTGCAAGCTGTCGTTATTTAATTACGTGGTTACTGGAGTATATATCTTTAGGCTGCTTTTTTTCGATCCAACGGAGCAGTTCGGATCCTTATGTTTAAATATATATTGTTCCTTTCTGATCCGACGGAGCAGCTTGGATCTTTATATTTAAATGCATATGTTGTTTTCGTAACTAACTTATTTAAGTCCTGTTTTTGGTTTTAACGTAACCGTTTCCGTAGCCTTTATTGGTTAGTTTATAATACGATTTTCTTTTTTTTTTAAATTTTCGTTCCGAAAATTTTTATTTGAGGTGAGCATTTTTATTTTATTATATCTAATCATGTTAATAAGTTTCGTAAATATCGCGTACGTAAGGAAAAGGTATATTCCGAACGTGATTAACGAAAAGAAAAAGAAATATTTGCTCGTTTTGTTATTAACTTTGATTTTAAGGTTATACTTTATATTTTTTGTTTTCGCGTTAAGGATAAATATGTTATATTCGATAATGTATTTCGTTACGATAATTATACTCGGAAAAAGCGTTAATTCGTTAATAATTACGCGATATACGAAATAAATTAAAAGTTATTTCGAAACGTTTAAACGAAATTTTATTACGTTTAAATCGTTTTTGCATTTAGTAGAAGTTTTTTCGCAAAAAAGGGGTTAATATAATTAATTAGAGGTTATAATTTTTGGATAAATTGGAAAAATAAGAAAAGGCGGAATATTTGGTAACGGAAAAGTAACGTTTAAAAGCATTTTTGCTTACCGTTATTTTTAATTAGTTTTTGTTTAACGGGTTTTCGTTTAATTTTAACTGGGAGTTTTTCTTACGAAATATTGTTAATGAAAATATTTTAACAAACGTTAAATACCGATAAGATTTTTAGCGGGTTTTTAGGAAATTTCCGAATCGGAATATTCTTTTTATTTGACCAAATATTGGGTGAGTTTATTGACTTTTTGTATTTCCAGGATTTTTTCTGCCTTATATTTTTGCTTATTTTTTACCTTTATATCGTTTTGTTTTATGTATATTTTTATAGTATTTACGGTTAATTCGAGTAAGGAAATATGGAAAATTGGGTGAAATTTAACTTTGGATAATAAATTTAATTAATAATTGTTATTTAAGATTTTTTTGATAATTTTGTAAGAACCGATATATTTGAAATCGAGTTTTTTGTTTAGTCGTTTTGTTTAAATGTTTTTGGTGGTTAGGTAAATCATTTTTCCTTTTGAAAAAGTTGGTCCTTTTAACCGTTTTTTATTATAGTGTTTTTTTATTTGATTACGTATGAATTTAAGTTCTGTTTTTATTTCTTGATATAATTGCTTAAATTGTTTTGACGTAAGGATCGTTTTAACGTTAAGTGGTTTTTTTTTAGAATTTTTTGTAAATTTTTAGGGTAAATTTAAAATTGGTTATAAATAGGGTTGTTTTAATGTTTTTATAGTAATTAGTGTTATAGGTTATTTGGGTAATTAGTAGCTTTTTGGTTTAATTATTTTGTTTATAATTAATATAATATCGTAAGTATGTTTCGAGTATTTGATTTTATCGTTTTATTTGTTTATCCGTTTGGGGTCGAAAGGCGTTAAATAATTTATAATTTAAGCCGATTTGGGTTATTAGGTTTTGTTAAAATTTAAAGGTAAACGTTATTTTTTTATTTAAAACGATTTCGTATAGTAACTTATATATGTTAAAAATATTTTTGAAAAAGATATATGCCATTTGTTCGATATTTGTATTTTCGTTATAAAGTAGGAAATAAGAAAATTTTGTAAATCGATTAACGATTATAAAGATGTTATTATAATATATACCCGTAACTGGGTTTTCGGATAAGGGAAATTTAATAATAAAGTTTATAATAATAAAATCTTATGGTCGTTTTGTAATTGGTAATGGTTGTAATTTTCCATAAGGTTTATGTTGTCGTATTTTTGTTTTGGCGTATGTATTATATTGTTTTATAATTTTTTATATTATTTTTTTTATATGTAAGAAACGATAAAATCGTTATAACTTTTTAAGTATTTTTCCGAAATTTGGATATTCGTATAATTAATATTCGTATATTTTTCGGTCGAGGTATTTTTTATATTTTTCCGGTATTTATGCAAATACTAAACTATCTATATTTTATATTTATAAGTTAAAATTTTGAATCGTTTTATGTATTTTTAATAGTATAACTGTAATCGTAGCGATTTGTCGTAAACGTAAGTATTTTTCCGTAATAATGTCGAAAATTACGTAATTTATTTTAATTATTTTTTAAGGTTTAGTTGTTTGCTAAATATATCGGTTTTGTTATTTTTTAAATTTTTGCGGTAAATAATGATGAAATTATATTCGGCTAGTTTTTCGGCGTAACGGAATTATTAAGTTGTAAATTTTTTAGTTATAATAAACCGTATAACATTTTTATAATTCGTATAAATTTTAATTTGATGTTAATTATTTTTAAGGAAATGTTTAAATTTTCGAAATGTTTTGATAATAGTTAGAAATTCTTTGTTAAAAATGGCGTATCGTAATTTAGGTTTTTATAATTTGTAAGAAAAGAAAGTAATAGGATATAATATATTTTGATTATTTCGTTATCCGCATATTGTATTTAAAGTATAATTTGACGTATTGGTTTTTAGTTTTATTAGGTAATTTGGGTCGTATATAATTAATACCGGTTGGCGTATAATTATTTTTTTAAGTTGTTGGAATATTTTTTCCGTTTTTGGCGTTTATTAAAATTCGTATTTTTTTCGTGTAAGAATATTAAGAGGTATTATTATTTGATTAAAGTTTTTGATAAACTTTTGATAATAGTTAACGAACCCGAAAAAGGTTTATATTTTTTTGATTATAATAAGTTATATTTACTAAAGTACTGCGGCGATTTTTTTAACGTTTATTTTAATATGTTTAAAAATAATGATATGGTTTAAGTATTTAACTTTTTATATATGGAATTAGTTTCTTTCGGCGTTAATTAGTAAGTTAGTATTTTGAAGTAATTGTAATATTTTGTGTATATATTTTTCGTATTATTTTTTGGTTTTTAAAAAAATAAGGATATCGTTAAAGTAATAAATTACAAAAATATTATGATATTTTTTAAGGATATAATTAATTATACGTTAGAAAATAGCGGGTACGTTAGTAAGTTTTATTAAGGTAATAAGATATTCGTAAAGGTTATATTTAGTTCGAAATACCGTTTTTTATTTATAGTTTTTTTTAATCCGAATTAAATTATATCCATTTTTAAGGTTAAAAGCGGTAAATTATTGGGTTTCGTAAAAGCGATTTTTTATTTTATTAATTAAAGGTAATAGTATTCGATTTTTGATAGTAATATTATTAAGTTGTTAATAATTCGTAACTAATTGTAATTTGCGGTTTTTTTTTAGGACGAAAAATATAAAATAACCGGTTAATAATTTAGATAATCGAATATATTTGTTTAAGGCGATTTTTCAAGTATTTTCGAAATGTTTATAATTTTATTTTGTTAAGATTATAAATAGGATAAAATTTAATTAACGTTTTTTCCTTTAACATAATTTTATAATTTTATTTGTTATATTTTAGTAATTTTGTTTTAAATTTTTTGCTAAAAAGTTTTTTATATTTGTAATATTATGGGGGTATATTAATTAATTTTTTTGATGTAGGGCTTGGTAGTTATAGATCGTTATTTAATTATTGTAATTTGGTTTTAATGGTAGTAATAATACGTCGCATTTTTTTATAATATTCTTTTTTTTTTTTGCATCGTTTTTTTATAGGTGGTAAGGTTTTTGTCGTACCTTTATACCGGTATTCGTTGTTATTTTTGATCGAATGTTAAGATTTTTGTTTTTTTTTTGGATATTTGTTGTTAGATCGTAAAAGAAATTTTACCTGGTTAATTATTTAATCGATTAAGGGGTTATATTAACGTAATTATATTATTCTTAAGATTATATCGTAATTTTTTAATGGTATAATATCGAAATTAATGGTTATATATCGTTTTAATGTAACGGTATTAAGGTGATTAATTTTGTACGTAATTTTTCCATTATTATACAAAAACGGTTAATTTTTAGTTGTGTTCGTAATATAAAGTTTTTTTTATATTTTTATAACAATTTAAATTAGTTAATTATTTTAGGCGTAATATAATTACTTTTTAATATTTCGTTATTTATTATAGCGGTATATTAATATGTTTTAATTCGTAATTTTAAAATAATAGGATGTTTGTTGTTTTCGATTATTCTTAAAGCTTTTTTTGGAAGTTTTTTTTAATTTTTTTAGGTTTTGCTTTCCTGCGGTTTTTTTATAGGGGGTTTGGTTTTTTTGGGTGGCCTTATTCTATTTGTCGTATGCGTTTTCGGAAGTTATCGATTTAATTCCGTAATTATTTAATGAAATAATGTTGTTATTCGATTTATAGTTTTAACGTATTAATACGTGTTTTATAACGTTTTATATCTTTAAATAATTATATATTACGGTATTTCTGTATTTCGATTTTTCCTTTTAGTTAAAATATTTTTTTTACTTATTATCGCATTTTTTAATCTTATTAAGTAAATTGTTTTTTTATAGCGTAAGTAGCTGTTTAGGTAAAGGTGTTATCGTTTTTTCCTTATAGGTTTTTCGTAGTTTGTTTTAAATTAGCTAAAATTCCTTTGCGTTTTTGTAGGTTTATGGTAGTAGATAGTTGTAGATAAAGGTTCGCGATTAGTTGTTATATAAATAAGTTACGTTTTTTTATAACGTTTTTTTTTGTTATAATTAATAATTACATTTTTTAAAGAAATAAAAGGGATTTTGTTAAAGGTATTGTAAATTTAGGGGTTAATTATAAGATATTACTTTTTGGTTAATTTCTTTTTAGGAACGTATGGTACGAAAATAACGATATTATTATTTTTTTAGTTTATTTCGGCCAGTTTAATTAAGAAAATTAAATCTTTTTTTTACTATTTGCGTAATACGTAAGTAAATAAATTATTTTTATTTTTTATGGTCCAGATATTATTATTATTAATAATAAAAAGGGTATTTTTGTACATAACGATTAGGGGTATTAAGATAAATTATTTTTGTTCATTTTTGGTATTTTTGTAATTATTTTTTTATTTTATCGAAAGGTTCGATAATAATGGGTTAACGTTATATTATAGTAATTGTTTTCCCCTTATTATCGGAGGGTTGCTTTATAAGTATACGGGTTTACGGTTTGTTTTGTTATTTTCTAGGTGATTTACATTTTTTAACCCGATAATTAGTTTTGCCGTAATTTTAATATTCGATACGTAATTTGTTTTGTTTTTGGATAATGCCGATTTTTATAGGTCCGGGTTTAGTTTTATATGTTATATTTTGTCGTTTTGATGTATTAATATTAACGTAATACCGCGATTTGTTATTATTTTTTTTTTTTTTTGGTATTACGAATTCGCTAGGCGTATTGTCGATCGTCGATTTTAACGGCTTTAGTAATGTAATCGGTTAAATATTGTGGTTGATTTTTTTTAAATAATTTTTTTTGTACTTTTTTTTTGAGGCCGTCGAAAAATTAAGTTATTAATATTTTTTGGCTTTAATTAAGTTTTGAAAAGAAATTAAATAAATTTAATATTATATCGGGAAGCGGATTTTCTTTATCGTAATTATTAAATATTTATTTCCGTTTTGTTTTTTTTTTTATTATTTTAAAAAAATTTTGAAATATTTGTTCGAATATTTTATAATTATTATAAATTCGTATTATTTCGGGTTTTGTTATTTTACGCGTATTATAACGTATTTTTTTATAATAAGTTTAAATTAAATAGTTATATAATTCGAAAGTTTTTTGGTCGTAAATTTAATTCGTATTACGGAAATAATAAGTCGTATTAGGAAATACTTAAAATACGAACGATATTAAGTAAGGAATAATTATGATTTAATGGATATTTTATCGAAAAATTCGGATTTAAGGCGTTTTAGTATTTTTTTGGTTTTTTATTTAACTTTAATTAAGTTGATATTTTTTTAGAAATTTATTAAGTTTATTTTAAAAAAATCCGCGTAATTTAAAAGTTAAGGTAAGTTTCGTATTATTACGTTTTAATTAATTAATACGTTAATTTGTTAAGTTTAAATATCGAAGGATTTTTTTTTTCGTTAAAGCGGAAGTTTAATCTTTTTTATCCGAATTTATTTTGTTATTTTTGGGGATCTTATAAGCGGGTTATTTATTAGTAAATATGTTGTCGAAATATTACTTAAAGTTTAACGGTATTATTAAATAAAAGCTTATAACGTATAACGGCTAAGTTAATTAATTAATTATTAAATTTAAATTAACGGATTTATGTTAATAAAGTATTATGGGAATTTAAGTAATAAAATAATAAGATAATTTAATTATGTTTCGTAATATTAAAAGCGTTTTAAGTAATAAAATTATATTATAAGTTGTTGTTATTTAATTACGTAATTATTAAAGTATATATTTTTAGGTTGTTTTTTTTTGGATTTAACGGAGTAATTTAGATTTTTATGTTTAAATATATATTGTTCCTTTGTAATTTAACGGAGTAGTTTGAATTTTTCTGTTTAAATATATATGTTGTTTTCGTAATTAATTTACTTAAGTCCTGTTTTCGGTTTTAACGTAACCGTTTCCGTAACTTTTATTGGTTAGTTTATAATATGATTTTTTTTTTTAAATTTTCGTCCCGAAAATTTTTATCCGAAGTAAGCATTTTTATTTTATTATATTTAATCGTATTAATAAGTTTCGTAAATATCGCGTACGTAAGAAAAAGGTATTTTTCGAACGTAATTAACGAGAAAAAAAAGAAATATTTGTTCGTTTTGTTATTAATTTTGGTTTTAAGGTTATGCCTTATATTTTTTGTTTTCGCGTTAGGGATAAATATGTTATGTCCGATAATATATTTCGTTACGATAATTATATTCGGAAAAAGCGATATTGCGACGGTTTAAGTATTTTTTTAACTTTTTTAAATAATATTAATAATAAGATAAAACGTTTAAAAGCGGAAAAAACGTTAATTTGTTAATAATTACGCGATATACGAAACGAATTAAAAGTTATTTCGAAACGTTTAAATAAAACTTTATTACGTTTAGATTATTTTCGTATTTAATAAAAGTTTTTTCGTAAAAAAGGGGTTAATATAGTTAATTGGGGGTTATAATTTTTGGATAAATTGGAAAAATAAAAAAAGGTGGAACGTTTGGTAATTAAGAAATAACGTTTAAAGGCGTTTTTGTTTGCCGTTATTTTTGATTAATTTTTGCCTAACGGGTTTTCGCTTAATTTTAACTGGGAGTTTTTTTTACGAAACGTTATTAATGAAAATATTTTAATAAATGTTAAATACCGATAAGATTTTTAACGGGTTTTTAAAAAGTTTTCGAATTGGAATATTTTTTTTATTTAACCAAATATTAAATAAGTCTATCGATTTTTTGAATTTTTAGGATTTCTTTTCCAGTAACGAAATATGAAAAATTAGGTAAAATTTAATTTTGGATAATAGGTTTAATTAATAATTATTATTTAAAATTTTTTTGATGATTTTATAAAAACCGATATATTTGAAATTAAGTTTTTTGTTTAATTATTTTGCTTAAATATTTTTAGTAATTAAGTAAATTATTTTTCTTTTTAACAAGGTTAATTTTTTTAACCGTTTTTTGTTATAATAAATTTTTATTTAACTACGTACGAATTTAAGTTTCGTTTTTATTTTTTAATGTAATTGCTTAAATTATTTTAACGTAAGAATCGTTTTAACGTTAAGTGGTTTTTTTTTTTTGTAATTTTTTGTAAATTTGTGGGGTAAACCTAAAATTAATTATAAACGGGGTTATTTTAATGTTTTTATAATAATTAATGTTATAAGTTATTTGGGTAATTGGTAACCTTTTAGTCTAGTTATTTTATTTGTAGTTAATATAATATCGTAAGTATATTTTAAGTATTTAGTTTTGTTATTTTATTTATTTATTCGTTTAGGGTCGAAAGGCGTTGGATAGTTTATAATTTAGGCCGATTTAGGTTATTTGGCTTTGCCAGAATTTAAAAGTAAACGTTATTTTTTTGTTTAAAATAATTTTCCGTAATAATTTATATATGTTAAAAACATTTTTGAAAAAAATGTATGTTATTTGTTTAATATTTGTATTTTCGTTATAAGGTAAAAAATAAGAAAATTTTGTAAATCGATTAACGATTATAAAAATGTTATTATAATATATGCCCGTAGCTGGGTTTTCGGATAAAGGAAATTTGGTGATAAAATCCATAATAATAAAATCCCATAATCGTTTTATAATTGGTAATAGTTATAATTTTCTATAAGGTTTATGTCGTTGTATTTTTGTTTTAGCGTATATAGTATATTGCTTTATAATTTTTTGTATTATTTTTTTTATATGTAGGAAATAATTAAATTGTCGTAATTTTTTAAATGTTTTTTCGATATCTGGATATTCGTATAATTAATATTCGTATATGTTTCGGATAAAGTATTTTTTGTATTTTTCCGGTATTTATGCAAATAATAAATCGTTCATATTTTGTATTTGTAAGTTAAAGTTTCGAATTACCTTATATATTTTTGATAATATAATTGTGATCGTAATGATTTGTTATAAACGTAAATGTTTTTCCGTAATAATATCGAAAATTACGTAATTTATTTTAATTATTTTTTTTAAGGTTTGGTTATTTGTTAAATATAGCGGTTTTGTTATTTTTTAAGTTTTTGCGGTAAATAATAATAAAATTATATTCGGTTAGTTTTTCAGCGTAATAAAGTTATTAAATTATAAGCTTTTTAACTATAGTAAACCGTATAAGATTTTTATAATCCGTATAAATTTTAACTTAATATTAGTTATTTTTAAGGAAATGTTTAAATTTTCGAAACGTTTTAATAATAGCCAGAAATTTTTTATTAAAAATAACGTATTATAATAAAGGTTTTTGCAATTTGTAAGAAAAAAAAATAATAAGGTATAATATATTTTAATTATTTCGTTATCCGTATATTACGTTTAAAACATAATTTAACGTATCGGTTTTTAATTTTATTAAGCGATTTAAGTCGTATATAATTAATACCGGTTGGCGTATATTTATTTTTTTAAGTTGTTAAAATGTTTTTTCCTTTTTTGGCGTTTATTAAAATTCGTGTTTTTTTCGTATAAGAATATTAAAGTGTATTATTGTTTAATTAAAGTTTTTGATAAATTTTCGATAATAATTAATAAATTCGAGAAAAGTTTGTATTTTTTTAATAATAATAGGTTATGTTTAATAAAGTATTGCGGCAATTTTTTTAAGGTTTATTTTAATATATCCAGAAGTAATAATATAATTTAGGTATTTAATTTTTTGTATGTAGAACTGGCTTTTTTCGGTATTAATTAGTAAGTTGGTATTTTGGAATAATTATAACATTTTGTGTATATATTTTTTATATTATTTTTTTGGTTTTTAAAAAAATAAGGATATTATTAAGGTAATAAATTATAAAAATGTCGAGGTATTTTTTAAGGATATAATTAATTATATGCTGGAAGGTAACGGTTACGTTAATAAATCTTATTAGGGTAATAAGATATTTTTAAAGGCCATATTTAATTCAAAATGTCGTTTTTTATTTGTGACCTTTTTTAATCCGAATTAAATTATATCCATTTTTGAGGTTAAAAACGGTAAATTATTGGGCTCCGTAAAAGCGATTTTTTATTTTATTAATTAAAGGTAATAGCATTTAATTTTTAATAATAATGTTATTAAGTTATCGCTAATCCATAATTAGTTATAATTTGCCGTTTCTTTTTAGAACGAAAAATATAAAATAACTGCTTGGTAATTTGGATATTCGAATTTATTTTTTTAAAGCGATTTTTTAAATATTTTCGGAATATTTATAATTTTGTTTTATTAAAATTATAAATAGGATAAAATTTTATTAACGTTTTTTTAAAGATAATTTTATAATTTTATTCGTTATATTTTGGTAATTTTGTTTTAAGTTTTTTGTTGAAAAACTTTTTATATTTGTAATATTATAGGGGTATATTAATTAATTTTTTTAATTTAAGGTTTGGTAGTTATAAGTTGTTATTTAATTATTATAATTTAGTTTTAATGGTAGTAATAATACGTCGAATTTTTTTATAATGCTTTTTTTTATATCGTTTTTTTATGGGTGATAAAGTTTTTGTTATACTTTTATGCCGGTATTTATCGTTATTTTTAATTCAATATTAAAATTTTTATTTTTTTGGATATTTATCGTTAAATTATAAAGGAAATTTTACCTAGTTAATTATTTAGTCGATTAAAGGATTATATTAACGTAATTATGTTAATTTTAAAATTATATCGTAATTCCGTAACGGTATAATATCGAAATTAATAATTATATATTATTTTAATATAACGGTATTAAAATAATTAATTTCGCGCGTAATTTTTTTATTATTATATAAAAATGGTTAATTTTTAATTATATTTGTACTATAAAGGTTTTTGTTATATTTTTATAACAATTTAAATTAGTTAATTATTTTAAACGTAATGTAATTACTTTTTAATATTTCGCTATTTATTATAACGGTATATTAATATATTTTAATTCGTAATTTTAAAATAATATGTCGGCAGTTGGTGCTTTGAGGTGCTCCCGGCTGGTGGGTCAGGCTGCAGGATGCAGCCTGGGACACCGTTTGTCTAGAAGAAGCTCTTTGAGCATGGATTTGGATATGTAATGGGAGCTTGGCTCAGACGTTTGTAGTCTAGAGCAACATCAACATACAGTTTTGCGCCAGGCTACTGCATTTGATCACTGTGACTGCTGACATAATAAGATATTTGTTATTCTTAATTATTGTTAAAACCTTTTTTGGGAGTTTTTGTTAATTCTTTTAGGTTTCGCCTTTTTGCGGTTTTCTTATAGGGGGCTTGGTTTTTTTGGGTGGTTTTATTTTATTTGTTGTGTGCGTTTTTGGAGGTCGTCGATTTGATCCCGTAATTATTTAATAAGATAATATTATTATTTAATTTATGGTTTTAACGTATTAATGCGTATTGCATAACGTTTTATATTTGTAAATAATTATGTATTACGGTATTTTTGTATTTCGATTTTTCTTTTTAGTTAAATTTTTTTTCTATTTATTATCGCATTTTTTAATTTTATTAAATAAATTGTTTTTTTATGGCGTAAGTAACTTCTTAGGTAAAAGTATTATCGTTTTTTCCTTATAAGTTTTTCGTAGTTTATTTTAAATTAGTTAAAATTTTTTTGCGTTTTTATAAGTTTATGGTAGTAAATAATTGTAGGTAAAATTTCTCGATTAATTATTATATAAATAGGTTGCGTTTTTTTATAACGTTTTTTTCCTATTATAATTAATAATTACATTTTTTAAAGAAATAAAAAGGATTATGTTAAAGATATTACAAACTTAAGGGTTAATTATAAAATGTTATTTTTTGGTTATTTTTTTTTTGGAAACGCATAATACGAAAATAACGATATTATTATTTATTTTATTTATTTCGGCCGGTTTAACTAGGAAAATTAAATCCTTTTTTTGTTATTCGCGTATTACGTAAGTAAATAAATTATTTTTATTTTTTATGGTCCGGGTATTATTATTATTGATAATAGAAAAAGTATTTTTATGCATAACGATTGGGGGTATTAAAATAAACCGTTTTTATCCATTTTTGGTATTTTTGTAATTATCTTTTTATTTTATTAAAAGGTTCGATAACAGTAAGTTAACGTTATATTATAATAATTATTTTCCTTTTATTGTTAAAAAGTTATTTTATAGGTATGGGGGTTTACGGTTTATCTTATTATTTTTTGGGTAATTTATATTTTTTAATCCGATAATTAGTTTTGCCGTAATTTTAATATTCGATACGTAATTTATTCGATACGTAATTTATTTTGGTTTTAGATAATGCCGATTTTTATAAGTCTGGGTTTAGTTTTATCTGTTATATTTTGTCGTTTTGATGTATTAATATTAACGTAATGCCGTAATTTATTATTATTTTTTTTGGTATTGCGAATTTGTTAGGCGTATTGTCGATCGTCGATTTTAACGGTTTTGGTAATATAATCGGTTAGATATTGTAATCGATTTTTCTTCAATAAACTTTTTTGTACTTTTTTTTTAAGGCCGTCGAAAAATTAAATTATTAATATTTTTTGGCTTTAATTAAGTTTTGAAGAAAGTTAAATAAATTTAGTATTATATCGGGAAGCGGATTTTTTCTATCGTAATTGTTAAATATTTATTTCTGTTTTGTTTTTTTCGTTTATTATTTTAAAAATTTTTTAAAATATTTGTTCGAATATTTTATAATTATTATAAATTTGTATTATTTCGGGGTTTTGTTATTTTATAAATATTATAACGTATTTTTTATAATAAGTTTAAATTAAATAACGGTATGGCCCGAAAGTTTTTCGGCCGTAAATTTAATTCGTATTACGAAAGTAATAAGTTATATTAGGAAATATTTAAAATATAAACGATATTAAGTAAGGAATAATTATAATTTAATAAATATTTTATCAAAAGGTTCGAATTTAAAAGGTTTTAGTATTTTTTTGGTTTTTTGTTTGATTTTAATTAAGTTGGTATTTTTTTAGGAATTTATTAAATTTGTTTTAAAAATGTTCGCGTAATTTAAAAGGTTAAGATAAATTCCGTATTATTACGTTTTAATTAGTTAATGCGTTAATTTATTAAGTCCAAACGTCGAAGGATTTTTTTTTTAGTTAAAATGGGAATTTGATTTTTTTCGTCCGAATTTATTTCGTTATTTTTATGGATTTTATAAACGGGTTGTTTGTTGGTAAATATGTTGTCGAAATATTATTTAAAGTTTAACGGTATTATTAAATAAAAATTTCTAACGTATAACGGTTAGGTTAATTAATTAATTATTAAATTTAAGTTAACGGGTTTATATTAATAAAATATTAAAGGAATTTAAGTAATAAAATAATCAAATAATTTAATTACGTTTCGTAATATTAAAAACGTTTTAGGTAACGAAATTATATTATAAGTTGTTATTATTTAATTACGTAATTATTGGAGTATATATTTTTAGGTTATTCTTTTTTTAATTCGATGGAGTAATTCGGAATTTTATATTTAAATGGATATTATTTCTTTTTAATTTGACGGAGTAATTTGGATTTTTATGTTTAAATATATATGTTATTTTTATAATTAACTTATTTAAGTTTTATTTTTGGTTTTAACGTAACCGTTTCCGTAGTTTTTATTAGTTGGTTTATAATACGATTTTTTTTTTTTGATTTTTATTCCGGAAATTTTTATTCGAAATAAATATTTTTATTTTATTATATTTAGTTGTATTAGTAAGTTTCGTCAATACCGCGTACGTAAGGACAAAATGCTTTCCGAACGTGATTAACGAAAAAAAAAAAGAAATATTTATTCGTTTTGTTATTAATTTTGGTTTTGAAATTATATTTTATATTTTTTGTTTGGTTATTTTGTTTGAATATTTTTGGTAATTAGGTAAATTATTTTTCCCTTTAAAAAGGTTAGTTTTTTTAACCGTTTTTTGTTGTAATATTTTTTTATTTAACCGCGTACGAATTTAAGTTTTGTTTTTATTTTTTAATGTAATTACTTAAGTTATTTTGACGTAAAAATTATTTTAATGTTAAGTGGTCCTTTTTTTTGTAATTTTCTGTAAATTTTTAAAGTAAACTTAAAATTAGTTATAAACGGGGTTATTTTAATATTTTTATAGTAATTAATGTTTTAAATTATTTAGGTAATTAGTAGCTTTTTGGTTTAGTTATTTTGTTTGTAATTAATATAATATCGTAAATATGTTTCGAATATTTAATTTTGTCGTTTTATTTATTTATCCGTTTAGGGTTAAAAGGTGCTGGATAATATGTAATTTAAGCCGATTTAGGTTATTAGGTTTTGCTAGAATTTAAAGGTAAACGTTATTTTTTTGTTTAGAACGATTTCGTATAGTAATTTATGTATGTTAAAAATGTTTTTGAAAAAGATATATATTATTTATTCGGTATTCGTATTTTCGTTATAAGGTAAGAAATAAAATAATTTTGTAAATTGATTAACGATTATAAAAATATTATTATAATATATATCCGGAATTAGGTTTTTGGATAAAGGAAATTTGGTGATAAAGTTTATAATAATAAAATCTTATGGTCGTTTTATAACTGGTAATAGTTATAATTTTCCATAAGGTTTGTATCGTCGTGTTTTTGTTTCGGCGTATATATTATATTGTTTTATAATTTTTTGTATTATTTTTTTTATATTTGGGAAACGATAAAATCGTGGTAATTTTTTAAATATTTTTCCGATATTTGGATGTTTGTGTAATTAATGTTCGTATATTTTTTGGATGAGGTGTTTTTTGTATTTTTCCGGTATTTGTGCGAATAATAAATTATTTATATTTTATATTTGTAAGTTAAAGTTTCGAATTGTTTTATATATTTTTGATAATATAATTATGATCGTAACGATTTGTTGTAAACGTAAGTATTTTTCCGTAATAGTATCGAAAATTGCGTAATTTATTTTAATTATTTTTTAAAAAAATTTGGTTATTTGCTAAATATATTAATTTTGTTATTTTTTAAGTTTTTATAGTAAATAATGATGAAATTATATTTTGTTAATTTTTTGGCGTAACGGAATTATTAAATTGTAAGTTTTTTAGTTTTAGTAAACCGTATAAAATTTTTATAATCCGTATAAATTTTAACTTAATGTTAATTACTTTTAAAAAAATGTTTAAATTTTCGAAACGTTTTGATAATAATTAGAAATTCCTTATTAAAAATGGCGTATTGTAATTTAGGTTTTTATAATTTGTAAGAGAAAGAAGTAATAAGGTATAATTTATTTTAATTATTTCGTTATTTATATATTATATTTAAAGCATAATTTAACATATCGGTTTTTAATTTTATTAAGTAATTTAAGTTGTATATAATTAAAATCGATTAGCGTGTAATTGTTTTTTTAAATTATTGGAATATTTTTTCCGTTTTTGGCGTTCATTAAAATTTGTATTTTTTTCGTATAAAAATATTAAGGGGTATTATTATTTAATTAAAGTTTTTAATAAATTTTTGATAATAATTAACGAACCCGAAAAAGGTTTGTATTTTTTTAATTATAATGGGTTATGTTTAATAAAGTATTGCGGCGATTTTTTTAGGGTTTATTTTAATATGTTTAAAAGTAATAATATGGTTTAAGTATTTAACTTTTTATATGTAAAACTGGTTTTTTTTGGCGTTAATTAATAAGTTGATATTTTGGAATAATTATAATATTTTGTGTATATGTTTTTCGTATTGTTTTTTGGTTTTTGAGAAAATAAGGATATCGTTAAGGTAATAAATTACAAAAATGTCGAGGTATTTTTTAAGGATATAATTAATTATACGTTAAAAGATAGTGGATGCGTTAGTAAGTTTTATTAGGGTAATAAGATATTCGTAAAGGCTATATTTGGTTCGAAATGTTATTTTTTATTTATGGCTTTTTTTGATCCGAATTAAATTATATTTATTTTTAAGGTTAAAAGCGGTGAATTATTAAGTTTCGTAAAAGCGATTTTTTATTTTATTAATTAAAGGTAATGGCATTTAATTTTTAATAATAATGTTATTAAATTGTTGGTAATTTATAATTAGTTATAATTTGCCGTTTTCTTTTGGGACGAAAAATATAAAATAACCGGTTGGTAATTTGGATAGTCGAATTTATTTTTTTTAAAGCGATTTTTTAGGTATTTTCGAAATGCTTATAATTTTGTTTTGTTAAAATTGTAAATAGGATAAAATTTAATTAATGCTTTTTCCTTTAAGATATTTTTATAATTTTATTTGTTATATTTTGGTAATTTTGTTTTAAATTTTTTGTTAAAAAACTTTTTATATTTGTAATATTATGGGGGTATATTAATTAATTTTTTTAATTTAGGGCCTGGTAGTTATAGGTCGTTATTTAATTGTTGTAATTTGGTTTTGATGGTGGTAATAATGCGTCGAATTCTTTTGTAATGTTTTTTTTTTTGTATCGTTTTTTTATAGGTAGTAAGGTTTTTATTGTGCTTTTATGCCGGTATTTGTTATTATTTTCTATCGAGTGTTAAGAGTTTTGTTTTTTTTTTTGGATATTTATCATTAGATCGTAAAAAAATTTTTATTTAGTTAATTATTTAATCGATTAAGGGGTTATATTAGCGTAATTATATTATTTTTAAGATTATATCGTAATTTTCTAACGCCATAATATTAAAATTGATGGTTATATGTCGTCCTAATATAACGGTATTAAAGTAATTAATTTTGCGCGTAATTTTTTTATTATTATATAGGAACGGTTAATTTTTGGTTATATTCGTAATGTAAAAATCTTTTTTATATTTTTATGGTAACTTAAATTAGTTAATTATTTTAAACGTAATGTAATTATCTTTTAATATTTCGTTGTTTATTATAGCGGTATATTAATATGTCCTAATTTGTAGTTTTAAAATGATGGGATGTTTGTTATTTCCGATTATTATTAGAGCTTTTTTTGGGAGTTTTTGTTAATTTTTTTGGCTTTCGCTTTCCTGCGGTTTTCCTATAAGGGGTTTGGTTTTTTTAGGTGGCCTTGTTTTATTTGTCGTATGCGTTTTTGGAGGTCGTCGATTTGATCCCGTAATTGTTTGATGAGATAATGTTGTTATTCGATTTATGGTTTTAACGCGTTAATGCGTGTTATATAACGTTTTGTATTTTCAAATAATTATGTGTTACGGTATTTTTGTGTTTCGATTTTTCCTTTTAGTTGGAATATTTTTTCTGTTTGTCGTCGTATTTCTTAATTTTATTAAGTAAATTGTTTTTTTATGGCGTAAGTAATTTTTTAGGTAAAGGTGTTGTCGTTTGTTTCCTGCAAGTTTTTCGTAATTTATTTTAAATTAGTTAGAATTCCTTTGCGTTTTTGTAGGTTTACGGTAGTAGATAATTATAGGTGGAGGTTCGCGATTAGTTATCGTATAGATAGGTTGCGTTTTTTTATAACGTTTTTTTTGTTATAATTAATAATTACATTTTTTAAAAAAATAAGAGGGATTTTGCTAAAGGTATTACAAAGTTAGGGGCTAATTATAAGATATTACTTTTTAGTTAATTTTTTTTTGGGAGCGCATGGTACGAAGATCGTGATATTATTGTTCGTTTTGTTTATTTCGGCCGGTTTAACTAGGAAAATTAAATCCTTTTTTTGTTATTTGCGTAATGTGTAGGTAAATGGATTGTTTCCATTTTTTATGGTTCGGGTATTGTTATTGCTGATAATAAAAGGGGTGTTTTTATGTATGACGATTGGGGGTATTAGGATAGACCGTTTTTGTTTATTTTTAGTGTTTTTGTAGTTATTTTTTTATTTTATCGAAGGGTTCGATAGTGGTGGGTTGGCGTTGTATTATAGTAATTGTTTTCCCCTTGTTATCGGAGGGTTGCCTTATGGGTACGGGGGTTTACGGTTTATCTTTTTTTTTTTTGGGTAATTTACATTTTTTAGCCCGATGGCCAGTTTTGCCGCAGTTTTAGCATTTGATGCGTGGTTTATTTTGTTTTTGGATAGTGCCGATTTTTATGGGTCCGGGTTTAGTTTTATGTGTTGTGTTTTATCGTTTTGGTGCATTGGTATTAGCGTAGTGCCGCGATTTGTTATTATTTTTTTTTTTGGTATTGCGAATTCGTTAGGTGTATTGTCGATCGTCGATTTTAACGGCTTTGGTAATGTAATTAGTTAGATACTGTGGTCGATTTTCCTTAAATAATTTTTTTTGTATTTCTTTTTTTAAGGCCGTCGAAAAATCGAATTCTTAATTTTTTTTGGCTTTAATTAAGTTTTAAAAAAAGTTAAATAAATTCAGTATTTTATCGGGAAACGGATTTTTTTTATCGTAATTATTAAATATTTATTTCCGTTTTGTTTTTTTCGTTTATTACTTTAAAATCTTTTTAAAATGTTTGTTCGAATATTTTATAATTATTATAAATTCGTATTATTTCGGGGTTTTGTTGTTTTACGGGTATTATAACGTATTTTTTTATAACAGGTTTAAATTAGATAACCGTATAGCCCGAAAGTTTTCCGGCCGCAAATTTAATTCGTGTTACGGAAATAATAAGTCGTATTAGGAAATACCTAAAATACGAGCGATATTAAGTAAGGAATAACTATAATTTAGTGGATGTTTTATCGAAAGGTTCGGGTTTAAAGGGCTTTAGCATTTCTCCTGGTTTCTTGTTTAACCTTAATTAGGTTGGTATTCTTTTAGGGATTTGTTGAACTTGTTTTAGGAGGGTCCGCGTGGTTTAAAGGGTTAAGGTGAGTTCCGTATTGTCGCGTTCCAACTGGCTAATGCGCTGATTTACCAAGTCTAAACGTCGAAGGACTTTTTCTTTGGTTAGGGCGGGAGTTTGATCTTCCTCGTCTGAGTCCATCTCGTTGTCCCTGGGGACCTTATAGGCGGGCTGCTTGCTGGTAAACATGCTGTCGAAATATTGCTCAAAGTTTAACGGTACCACTGAATAAAAGCTTGCAACGTATAACGGCTAAGTTAATTAACCAACTATTAAACCTAAGTCGACGGGTTTATGTTGGCAGAGTATTGTAGGAATTTAAGCAATAAAATAATAAGATAACTTAATTACGTCTCGTAATACCAAGGGCGTTTTGGGTAACGAAGTTATATTGCAAGCTGTCGTTATCTAACTACGTGGTTATTGGAGTATATATCTTTGGGCTGCTTTTTTCTGATCCGACGGAGCAGCTCGAATCCTTATGTTTAAATGCATATGTTGTTCTCGTGACTGACCCACTTGAGTCCTGTTTTCGGTCCTAGCGTAACCGTTTCCGTGGCCTCCACTGGTTGGTTCATGACACGAGGTATTTCCAAAACCAATATGTAAATACCTGGGGTTAACGATAAATATGGCCCTCTGATAGAAATCTTATATTAAAAACATTCGGAGAAAAGTTACAAATATAGTTATAACTTTTAGTTCTTTAAGTAATTTAGTATAGGGAATAAATTTTAATAGTATAAGGAAGATTTATAAGGGAATAGCAATATTATAGATGATATATGCGTATTCGTTATGATTAAATACGGATTCGTATAGCAAAGTTTATACAAACAGAATATTAGAAATATTATAAAAAATTTAAATCAAAGTAGTTAAAGTAATATCTAAAGTTTTTAAAGTAACGGTAAGGTTAGCCCTTGATATCGAAACTTACCTCCTCCTTATCGAATAACAAATTTGAAAACATAATACGAAAATAATAGGGAAAATTTTGTTAATTAAGGATATTTCGAAAATCGAAAGATATAAGGGAAAAATAATAACTAAACCGAAAAGTAAAAAGATATATATAAATTTATTAAAAAAAAAGTACTAAAGGTTATTAGAAAAAAGGGGAGATAATCTTACGAAATAGGAAGCGATTCTCCCGTACGTTATACCCCCGTAATAAAAGGGGCCTATATTCCGTATTGCAGATAATGCCGAAAAAGTAAAGCTGGAATATCGAAAAAATTTTAAAAGCGGAAGAAATAATATACGCATATATACGGATGGGAGCGGTATTAACGGATACGTCGGAGTAACGGCGGTATACCTTATAATCGGACGGATAAAAAGTGCATATATGGGTAAGGAAATAGTTTCAATAGTATATGCAAGAGAACTTTAAGGTATGATTTTAGTACTGCAAATCGCGTAAGAAGATAAGTAATAAAGGTACAAACGGAAGAAGATTATGATTTATCTAGATAATTAGGTTGTAATCCAATTGTTAGCCAGGTTATTAGGAAGGTTAGGCGTTTACCTTTTTAAAGAAATTATACGCCAAATTTAGGATATTTAGGCAGAAAGTTAGATAATAAAGATTCGATAGATTCCGGCTCATAAAGGAATCCCAGATAATGAAGAAGCTGATTAAGCCACTAAGGAAGCGACCGGATAGAGAAACGACAGATCTTCAGGTTAAAAAGCGGAGCTACCGGCGGAACTGTTTTCGCGAAAAACGACCTTAAAAATATGGAGCTATAAGGAGGTTAAGAAATGTTAGGAAACCAGCTGGCGAGCAGATACCAAAAGGAGAGTTACGTTCAAAATCGCATTTAAGTCGATGAAAACGGTGCTTTAATTTTATAAGGATTTAAGTAAATGGCAAAGTTTTATATTAGCTTATCTCCGGACGGAAAAAATCGGCTTAAGGGATTTTTTTTTTTAATCGAAAAGTCCCGGATATCCCAAATCCAAAATGCGGCTGCGGAAAAAAACGACAAATCGTAACCTACGTGTTTTTACGTTATAAAAGATTCAAAAACCTCTGGAATTAGGAATTAGGCCGATTTTTAGAACGAAAAGATCTTTAGGTAGTTTTAAATACGCGTAGAATCGTTATTAAAGCTATTAAATTTATATAATAAACCTAAATTTTTGAGTAATTTCAAAATTAGAGAATAGATAAACGAAGTTAAGTATTAAAACCTTAAAGGTATACAAATAGCAAAACATAAGGCGCCAGCCTTAAAAAGTTTAAAATAACTTATAAATTAATATTCGAAACTACTATTTACACGAGGTGGGGACCGAGAGTAGATAGAGGTTAAGGAGGATAAGGTAGTAACTAGGGCCAGCTGGTTGTGTTAAGAAATTTCAAAACATAGCGAAGTAGGGCGGCGCGGATTAACATCTACGCCGCGTCGGCTGTCTGACCGGTTCCTGCCAGCCGGGCATAGCCATAGATGGAAAAGTGGCTGAAACCGTGTAGGAATAAATGAATGAATGAATGAATGAATGATATCCGTATTTAATACTAATACTTCGTTCATATAAACAACCTGATTATTTGAGATTTGATTTGAGCTATGCGCCTTTTAAAACGTAATGCAGGCGTGATCAGACTCACGGATTACTTCATCAAAGGCAGTATCCCCCAGTATGCAATACTTTCATATAGGTGGGGTCCGGAAGAGGTCACCCTCAAAGACCTGATGGACGGAACCGGCCCGAGTAAGCAAGGTCACAACAAAATCCGGTTTTGCAGCGACCAAGCCGAACGTGACGGCTTAGATCACTTCTGGGTAGATACGTGCTGTATTGATAAATCTAGTAGCGCCGAGCTTACCGAGGTTATTAACTTCATGTTTTAATGGTACCGTAATGCGGCTAAATGCTACGTTTATTTTGACGATGTTTCGAAACCTACCTTGCAAACTGGTAACAAGCCTAATTATCAGCCTTAGGAATTGGACTTTCGAAAAAGTAAATGGTATATTCGGAGATGGACCCTTTAAGAACTTCTTGCACCGGCCTCGGTTAAGTTCTTTTCCAGAGAGGGCGTTCGACTAAGAACTAAGAGATTTTTAGAATTTCCTATTTCCGATATTACGGAGATCCCACTTAAGGTGTTTCGAGGCAGCCCACTTTTTGACTACAGTATTACCGAGCGCATGGCGTGGGCCGAATCGCGGCAGATCACACGCGACGAAGATAAGGCGTACTCGCTTTTGGGCATATTCGACGTCCAAATGTTACTTATCTACGGTAAGGGGAGAGAAAAGGTATTTAAATAGTTTTAGGAGGAGATCGATAAGGCTTTGAAAGGTAGGTTGGCCTCGTTTATTTTAATAATTATAAAGTTATTAATATATATAGGGATTTAATATAAGGAATTTTTTATTATTTTTAGCTTTTCCAGCATCCCGGAAATCGAATATTTCGTAGTAAGAGAATAAGAGCTTGCGGAAATGCGTGAGATATTTAACAGCGACGGTAGCCGTCGAGTAGTTGTGTTTTACGGTTTCGGAGGAATCGGCAAGATCCAGTTAGTTATTGCGTACGCAAAACGGCATAAGGGTAGTTATTTAGCTGTGTTTTAGTTAAATATTAAAGACGAAAACTTTTTAAAGTATAATTTTAGTATAGTGGTTAAACGAATACTGCGAGAATATTTTTCGGTTAACCGTTTAAATAGCGTAGATATAAAGAACTTCGACGAAATAGTCGATATTATTAAAGCATAGTTAAATTTTTTAAATAATACGCGATAGCTGCTGATTTATGACAATTACGACAACCCGAAATTGTTAAGTAATAAGGATTTTGTAGCGTTGGATATCGACGATTTTCTCCCAGAATCGTATTAAGACTTCGTAATAATTATTACCCGGTCGTTATAGGTTAAAATTAATTATCCGATTCGAATTAGAAAAATAAAGAATGTATTCGACAGTATCGAGATTTTATCGAATGTATCGAATCGATAAGGATTAATATATAATAAGAATTACCTAACTTTTTGTATATTTATTTAATTAAAACAATAAATCCCGACGTCGTAAGTTTCGTTAGAAAACTTGATAGCCTTTTTTTCGTATTAGTTACGGTTGGGGTATACCTTAATTAGATATTAATTAGTTTCGGAAAATACTTTCGTTTATACGAAGATTTATGGACGAAATTTTAAACGATAAGTTTTAAGTGAAGTTCGTATGTAAACCGAATATTATATTTTATATAGTAGTTTTCGTTCGAATATATTAAATAACGTAACGAAAATTTAATTAAATTATTTCGTTTGTAGGTATATTTTGATAATTAAGATATTTAACTTGAATTTATTTAGTATACCGATTCGAAAAATCTAATATAAATACGCCAAGTTACCGAAAATAAGTTAAGTTTTAATAGTACGGTCCGAGTATTAAGTGATTATGGGTTGATTAAGGTAAATACGGTTTCGGGGGAACAAACCGAATCGAAAAGGTATAACATTTATAGCTATGTTTATTTTTGGATAATGTTTATCCTTAATTAAAAGTAAAATCAAAATTTAACAAAATTAGCTATGAAATATATAGCGTTATATATTTCTAGAAGCGAGTTTGTTAAGTAGTGGTTAATCTAACGACGGTTTTTTTAATATATAATTAAATATTATTATCTTTTTTTAAATTACGTAATTACGAATAATAGCTTAGATTAGGCGTTTCATAGCCTAGGCCTTATTTATTCCAATTAAGGCAAGTTAAAAAAGGTAGAAGAAATGTACCAGAGGGCGCTGTAAGGTTACGAAAAAAACGCTTAAACCCAATTATACGTCGATTCTTAATACAGTTAACAACCTAGGCATCCTTTATTTCGATCAAGGCAAGCTAAAGGAGGTAGAGGAGATGTACCAGCGGGCGCTGCAAGGCTATAATGTTATTCTCGGTTCTAATTACTAAAAAACCCTAGGTGTTCTTCGTAACTTGCAATCACTTAATTAAGCGGAAGGTATGTTATAATAATTTAACGGAAAGAAGATATATTTCTAACATTACTAAATTTTTTACCCGTAACGGTTCGGAAAGGGCGAATCCGAAAATTAGTAAAGAAGTTAATAGGTAAATTTAAGGATTAAGCTTATAGCAGTTATTAGATATTTTCAGTTAATTTACCGTTTGTTTTGTATATTATGTAAAAAATATCAAGTAATTTTAGGCATTACCGATTCGCCTATTATAAGTATAAATGCAAAATCCCGTATAAGTTGTCCCGAACTGAGACGATTTAATTTATGCAGTATTAGAAACATGTAAATAGTTTTATCTCAGATCTTCCATAACCCTTATTATCTAATTATAACTTAATGCAGCTTAGAGAATTAACTAACGTTTTTTTCGTCTTTTTATTTTTTTTTATACTCGGCTTATACCTTTTAACTAAATCTGGGTTTATATGCTTTTTTTAAATACATATATTTTTATCTTTAGGACGATTAGTCCAGTTTATACGATGCTCCGTTTTTCCGTTTTTTTGCGAATACTTAACATTTTTACTTTTAAATAAAATTTTTTATATTCCGCCTCGAACTTTTGGATAAGTTTTTCGTTTAAGATGTTTTTACGGGATATTTACTAATAACTATCGTTGTTCATCCATTTTAAGAGAAATAGATTTTTTTCTTATTTTTTAAGAATGTAATTAATTGCGTATATTTTGTCGTTATTGTTATCGATTTGCTTTAAAATTTCGCCCAAGCCTAGATTTATAAAAAAGATTAGCGGATTAGCCAAGGTTGTGATAAAAAATTTTTTCGATTTAGGAGGCGATTTATATCAAAAGGCTAGGTCGATTAAATTTATCGGGATTTCGTAAGCCGCCTAATAAGATAATAACGTTATATCGTAGTAGGTATTAAGGTCGTTTATGTTATTCTTATCGGTAAAATTGGTAAATAAAAATAAAACGGGGGTAGTAAATAAATCTAAATCGTTATTTTCATTAAACGGCAAAGATAAGCATATATCGCTACTAGATTCTTTCGCATTTAAAGTCGGGGACGGCGGGGAGCTGTCGAAAATTAATCCTTTACTTACGGAGTTTGTTTTAACTGGGGGCTTAATTAATAAAGAAAACGTAAATTCGGGATTATTTTATTAATGCTTTTTCCCCTTACCTTTCTAGTTTCGTTTATAGTCGGCCGTAGTTTTAACGGTTACTTCCTAGCCCGTCCCCGCATAACCCTATTCGCTATAAGCTATTAATAAATGCGCGTACCACGAGGCAAGCCCGTCGATAACGCTAGGCTTGTGATTTCCTTATCGTTCGTAAGCAGGATAGTGGAAGGGCGTTAGGAATTTGGTGCCATAAATTTTATTTATATATCGTGTAAAACCGGTCGTCGTGGAATATAGATACTTATAAAGAATGTAAAATAAAACTGAAAGTACGTAAAATGCCTTACAATATTTAAGTTATTCCCATATAATTCCTAAGGGCATATCCGTTAACGTTAAGCGCGTATATTTTTGATAAGATAACGGCTAGATAAAGATACGAAACTAAATATGGCGGTTTATATAGCTTATAAGCCGGGTTTCCGTGGTAAGTTTAAAGCTGCAGATGGAGCAAGATTATTTCGATACCGTTGGTTGAGGATTTTAGTTTGGTGTATATATTTTCCCGTGTATTTTTTCGACGTAATTACTTTATTGGCAAAAACCGTTTATAACGAAATTACCAAATCTTAAAAGCTAACATTTGGGGTATAGAAAAGTTAGTTAAATGTCGTTTTTTGGTATATTTTACCTTATAATATTTAGTTAGGGTGCTTTGGTTATAGAATAACGTTCCGTATAAGAAATAACGAGTTTGCTTTTTTTGCAGCCCGTCGATGCCGTCTGTTTTCGTTTCGTTTTTTTTTTTTTTTTTTTTTTTTTTTTTTTTTTTTTTTTTTTTACCAGAACTAATTGGTGCATTTGTTAAGTACCTTAAAAGTGAGGTAATATAATATTTCGAGTAAATATCGCGATTTGTGGCTTGTGGGTTAATATAGACCTTTAGTGTTTGAAAGACGGTTACCGTGGAATCCGGAAGAAATATGATATTGTTATCAATGCGCGAATATATGTTTATTGTTGATAAGCTTTGTGCTCAGAAATAATCGACGCGTTCGAAATACGCAACCTTTTTGTTTTCCAACTTTAGCTATTATAACGTTTTAAGCAGGTTGTTAAGTTTTGCCCGGAGTCGAATTTCTTTTTTGCTATTTTTAGTTATGTTAATATCGTGGCGCAGGTTAATTACGTCTTACCGGTATTCCAGCTTACGATTTTCACCCGGGTCGATGTTAACTGGCGTATTCGTGTCCTTGCTTATAAATATATCGCGAAGTATCGTAAATAACTGTTCGTCACGTCCAGTATTGTTACCGAATACTAAGAATATAAAGTTAGCGCGAATGCGGTGGGATTGGTAATTTAATTCGAATATATTTATAATATGGGAAAGAATATAATTTCGTGACGCCGTAAAGAGGATCCCTGATAGATTATTAAGTTAATATATATACCTAGTTTGGTTTAAGATTAAGAATTAGGAGGGAGCAAAATATTTCGAATAAAAATGTAAATAAGGCGTATAACCTTTTTAGACATACTATCAAATCTAGCGTTTGTACCGACGCGGAGGTTGTAAAAACGAAAGTAATTTCGGAAACTAGTAATTAGTAAGGTCCGGTGCCATAACTTATTTAATGTTTTGTAAACCATAAGGAAAATTAGCTTGTTAAAAAAGTTCAATTTTTAATTTAATAGAATAAAATTAACCGACTTTAAGTTAGGCCGGCCGAATATCTCCTTAACCGTATTAAAATTAGGATTAAAGGTATCATCTTAGATTATACGCGTAAATACCAGATTAACGAAATAGAATAAGCATTTAAGGATTAACGTAATAAAAAAGCTAATACTGTAGAAATTGTTAGTAATAGATAAAAGGTAAACGAATACCGGAGTAAGGGGAATAACATACTAATTACTATTCCGCAAACGATTTATTTTGGATGTTTTTTTAATTTTATTTTTTTTGATATTTACTGTAACGACGATTTTGGTCCTGGTTAGCTTTTGTGGGTTGCGTAAGATTGCTACTTAAAACTGCGAGTACGTTAAGTTCGTTAACGTATTAGGCCTGAAGCCCCCGATAATAACCAAAAGGACGATAACATAAAACGATACCCGCGTAATGTGACGGCTAGGCTAATTAACCAACTACTAAACCTAAGTCGACGAGTTTATGTTAGCAGAGTACTATGAGAAACTAAGCAATAAGTATCAACTTAGTCACGTCTCGTAATACCAAAAGTGTTTTGGGTAACGAAGTTGTATTACAAGCTGATGCTATTTAACCATGTTGAAATAAGTGTATATATCTTTTTGTTGCTCCTTTCCGCTTCGACGGAGCGGTTCGGATCCTTTTGTTTATCTACATACTGCTTCTAACTGCTCCGTCGGAGCAGCTCGGATCTTTTTGTTTAAATGCATATTTGTTCTCGTGACTAACCTATTTGGGTTCTGTTTTTGGTTTTAGTGCGACCATTTCCAAGACTTTTACTGGTTGGTTTATAATACGATTTCCGTCTTTCAAATTTTTCGCCCCGAAAATTTACGTTTAAAGGTAAGTTTCCCTCATTATATTATGTTTGGTTATGTTGGTAAGCTTCGTAAATACCGAGTCCGAAAGGAAAAAACGGTATTAAAGCGTGATTAAAAGGAAAAGCGGGAAGCGTTGGTTCGATTCGTTGTTAATTCGGGTTTTGAAGTTATGCTTTGTACTTCTTGTTTCCATGTTGGCGATATATGCATTATGTCCGAAAGTGTATTTCGTTGCGATAATTATATTCTTAAAAAGCGATATTGTGACTGTTCCGGTATTCTCTTATTTTCCTTAAACAATATTAATAAGGAAATGAAGCGTTTGAAATCGGAAAAGTCGTTCGTTCGGTAATAGTTACGCGATATTTGCGGGGAGTTAAAAGTTATTTTACGTCGTTTGGACGAGATTTTATCCCGTTTAGATCGTTTTCGCATACAGCAGAAATTCTTGCGAAAAAAGGGGGTTAAGATAGTTAATCGAAGGCTTTAATCCCTGGATAAGTTGGAAGAACAAGAGAAAGCTGAACGGTTGGAGGCCGAGAAATAGCGTTTTGAAGCTTCCTTGCTTGTTTTTAGTTTAGATTGGTCTCTCCCCGAGGGTTTTTTTCCTAATTTCGATTGGGATGCCTTTTTACGTGGCATTGCTGTTGGTAGAAGTTTTTCAGTAGACGTTAAACGCCGATAAAATTTTTAGCAGGTTCCCAGGTATTTTCGGAATTTGGATAATTTTTTCATTTAACTAGGTACTGGGTAAGTCCGTTAACTTTTCGTATGTTCAGGATTTTTTCTACCTCGTATGTTTGTTTATTTTTTACTTTTTCTTTGTCCTGTTTTGTGTATACCCTAATGGTATCCGCTATTGACTTAAGTAGGGATACATGAAAAACTGGATGACGTTTGACTTTGGGCAGTAAATCCAATTGGTAGTTGTTTTCTAAAAAATTTTTGACAATTTTGTAAGGGCCGATATATTTAAAGTCGAGTTTTTTATTTGGGCGCTTTATTTGGATATTTTTAGTGGCTAGGTAGACCATCTCTCTTTTTGCAAAGGTTAATCCTTTTAACCGTTTTTAGTCGTAGTATTTTTTCATTTAGTTGTATACAAATTCGAGTTCTGTCTTTATTTTTTGGTGTAGTTATTTAAGCTGTTTTGACGTTAGGATGGTTTTGATATTAAGTAGTCCTTTTTTTGTGCTTTTTTATAGGGTTCTGATGTGAAGCTAAAATTTATTATAAACGGGGTTATTTTGATACTTTTATGATAATTAGTATTATAAGTTGTTTAAGTTATTGTTAATTTCTTGACTTAGTTGTTTTGTTCGTAATTAATATAATATCGCAGATAGGTTTTAAGTGTTTGATTTTATCGTTTTGTTTATCCATCTATTTAGGGTCGAAACGTACTGAAGAGTTTGTAGTTTAGGACGATTTATGTTATTAAATTTTGCTAAAACTTAAAGGTAAATGTGATGCCTTTATTTGAGATGATTTCGTATGGCAAACCGTATATGCTGAAAATATTTCTGAAAAAGATATACGCCATTTGCTCGGCGTTGGTATTTTTATTATAAGGTAAAAAATAAGAAAATCTTGTGAATCGATTAACGATTACAAAAATATTATCGTAATGTATACTTGTGGCCGGGTTTTCTGATAAGGGAAGTTTGGTGATAAAATTTATCGTAATGGAATCTTATAGTCGCCTTGCAATTGGTAGTAGTTGTAGTTTTCCATATGGTTTATATCGTCGTATTTTTGTTTTTTTATAGATATTATATTAACGTTTAACTTTTTATATTATATTTTTTATTTTAGGAAAGTCGTATATACGTTATAGGCGTTTTAGGGTTTTATAGATCTCTGGATGTCCATGTAACGGATGTTTATGTATTTCTTGCATTAGGTCCTTCCGATACTTTTCGGGAACCTGTAACTTATTCGTTTTCTCGGGTAGATTGTCGTTATATATTTTAATTTTTTGATGTATGTCCTAAGGTGTTACTTATATCGTTGCGACTTGCCGTGGGCGTAGGTATCCTTCCGCGGTAGTGTTAAAAATTGCGTAGCTGATTTTGATTATTTTTTCTTCGAGGTTTGGTCGTTTATTAAAAGCGTCGGCTTTTCCATTTTCTAAACCCTTACGGTGGATAATAACGAAATCATATTCCGCTAATTCCTTTGCGTAACGAAATTGTTATGCTGTAAGTTTTTTGGTCGTAGTAAATTAGGTAAGATTTTTGTGGTCCGTATAAACCTTGACCTGATATTGGTTACCTTTAAGAAAATGTTTGAATTCGCGGAATGTTTTAATAATAGCTAACAAATTTTTGTCAGGAATGGCGTAACGTAATTCTGGTTCTTGTAATTTGTATGAAAAGAAAGTAATAAGGTATAGTACATTTTGATCATCTTGTTATCCGATTACTGCGCCTAAAGCGTAATCCGACGCGTCGGTTTCTAGCTTAATTAGGCGATTTGGGTCGTATATAATTAACACTGGTTAGCTGGTGATGGCTTCCTTAATTTGCTGGAAGGCTTCCCTTATTCGTGGCGTTTATTGGAATTTTTTCCCCTTTTTGGTAAGCTGATTCAGGGGTATTGCCATTTTACTAAAGTTTTGGATAAATTTTCGGTAGTAGTTGGCAAATCTCAGGAAGGCTTGCACTTCCTTA
This sequence comes from Monosporascus sp. GIB2, assembly GCA_004155935.1. Lineage (NCBI taxonomy): Eukaryota > Fungi > Ascomycota > Sordariomycetes > Xylariales > Monosporascus > Monosporascus sp. GIB2. The sequence goes on along the minus strand of QJNV01000127.1, from coordinate 89,845 downwards.
ATTGTAATGGGCGCTACTTAATCTCTTATTATTGCGATTTTCTTGGGGTCCATTTTGATATGTCCAGGAGTGATGATATAGCCTAAGTGTTCGACTTCTTATGTATGGAACTGGCTTTTTTCCATATTAATTAACAGGTTAGCGTTTTGAAGTAACTACAGTACCTTGTAGACGTGTTCCTCGTGTTGCTCCTTTGTTTTAGAAAAAATGAGAATATTATCGAGATAGTATATTACGAAAACGTCGAGATGTTCCCTAAGGATATGATTGACTATGCGTTGGAAGGTTGCTGGCGCGTTAGTAAGTTCTATGGGAGTAACGAGGTACTCGTATAGGCCGTATTTGGTCTTGAAGGCGGTTTTCCATTCGTGGCTTTCTTTGATTTTGATAAGGTTATATCCATCTTTAAGGTCGAGAGCAATGAACTACTATGCTCCATGGAAGCGATTTTTTATTTCGCTAATTAGGGGTAATGGCATTCGGTTTTTGATCGTAACATTCTTAAGCTGTTGGTAATTTACCACTAGTTGTAATTTGCCGTTTTTTTGGGTACGAAGAATAGAGGATAACTAGCTGGTAACTTAAATAATCGAATCCATCTTTTCTTAAGACGGTTTTCCAAGTATTTTCGAATTGCATGCAGTTTTGTTTCGTTAAGGTTATAGATGGGGTAGAATTTGATAGATGCTTTTTTTTTTAGGATAATTTTATGGTCCCATTTGTTATGTTTTGGTAGTTTTGTTTTAAGTTTCTTTCGGAATAAGCGTTCATATTTATAATATTATGGTAGCATATTAGTTAATTTTTTGATTTTTCGGATTATTGTTGTAAATTGTTATTTAATTGCTGTAATTTCGCTTTAATGGTGGTAATAATGCGTTGTATTCGTTTATGGTGTTTATTTTTTTTATCGTATTCCTGTAGGTAATAAGGTTTTTATTATGTCCTTATGCTGGCATTTATCGCTATTTTCGATCGAATATTAAGATCTTTATTAGTTTTTTTTATATTTGTCGTTGGATTGTAAAACGAATTTTATCTAACTAGTTTCCCAATTGATTAATGGGTTATACTGGCGTAACTATATTTTTCCTAAGATTATGTTATAATTCTTTAGCGGTATAATATCGAAATTAATTATTATATATCTTTTTAAAGTAAAAGTATCGAGGTAATTAATCTCGTGTATAACTTTTCCGTCGTCGTAAAAAAATAATTAACTTTCGGCCGTATCCGTAATATAAGGGTTTTTCTTATATTTCTATGGTAATCTAAGTCGGTTAATTATTTTAGGCGTAATATAATTACCTCCTAGAGCTCCGTTGTTAACTATAGCGGTGTACCAGTATGTCCCGATCCGTATTTTCAAGATGATGGGGTTCTCCTTAGCCCTTATTATTACTAAAGCCCTTTTTAAAAGCTTTTATTAGCTCCTTTAGGTCTCGCCATCTTACGGCCTTTTTACAAGTAGTTTTGCTCGTTTGGGGGTTATTCAGATTAATATATTCGTTTTCTTAGATCGTTTGTTCGATGTTGTAATTGCTTAATGGTATATCGTTATTATTTGATTTATTTTTCCAATTAATAAATATGCGTTTCGTATTTCTTTATTTCGTTGCGAAATTGTATTACTCGGATTTTCTGCAATTTAACTATTCCTTCTAACTAGAGTATTTTTTCCGCTTATTGCCATATTTCCTGATCTTATTATATAAATTATTTTTCTATAGCGTGGACTGTATTTTAGGTAAGGGTGTTTTCGTTATTTCCCCATAAATCCTTAGTAAGTTAGGTGAGGTCTGCTAAGATTTTTTTTTTTCCTAGGGATCTATAATAATAACTATTTGGAGATGTAGGTTAACGATTTACTGCTTTATGGCTAAATTAAGTCCGTTTAGGGCTGCTTCCTTTTCTAGGCTATGTATATACCATTTATAATAATCAAAAGGGTCCTTTTATGGGTATTGTTTTCCCAAAGGCCAATTCTATTAAGCCGTTTTCTAATCGATTATTTCTTAAGGTTTAATAGTATACAGGTATCGATATTATTATTCGTCGTTTTTATTTTTTCCAGCTTAGTTAAGAAAGTTAAATCTTTCTTTAGTTATTTTTACGATTCCTTTATAAATAGATCGTTTCTATTTTTTATAGCTGGAATATTATTATCGTTAATAAAGGAAAGCATGCTTTCCTTTATAGCGGTTTGGGGTGCTAGGATAAATTGTTTTAGTCCATCCTTAATGCTTTTATAGCCACTTTTTCACTATCCAGGATAGTCGTCGCTGGTTTTTCTTCTGCTATGTCTGCGAAATTAGTTGTATGCTTTTAGGTTATTGCATTTACTAATAGGAAAATTCTGCGAGAATTTTTCCTCGTCGTACTACAGCAAGAATTTTTCCTTTTTCGTTATTCGATGGTTATCCGGTGGGCACTGGGGTCCATAGTTTGTTTTATTTAGGTTTCTTAAGTAATCGACATTTGGGAGCCTTATGGCCCATTTTGCCGCAATTCTAACATTTAATTTATCGATAATTTCGTCGTTAAATGTTTTTAAATTTTATAGGTCCCGGCTTAATTCCGTAAGCTGTATTTTATCGTTAAAATGCGCTGATATTAGCGTTATAACGCGGTTTGTTATTATATTTCCCTTTAACATTACGAATTCGCCAGGTATATTATCAGTCGTTAATTTTTATTACTATTACAATATAATTAGTTAAGTACTCCGGTTGGTTTTCTTTAAACAATTTTTCCTGGATTTCTTTTTTAAAACCATCGAAAAATCGACCTATTAATGCTTTTTGTCCTTAATTAAATTTTAAAGAAAATTGGATTAATTCGTTGCCATAACTAGAAGTAAATCCTTTCTGTCGCAATTGTTAAATTTTAATTTTTGCTTTTGTTTTTTCGTTTACCACCCCAAAAGCTTTCAAAAGGGTTTGCTCGAACTTTTTATAGTTATTATAAACCTGTACCACTTTTGGGTTTTATTGCTTTAAAGGTACCGTAACGTATTCTTTCATAACGGGTTCGAACCAAATAACAGCATAGCTTGAAAATCGTCCAGCAACGAATTTAACCCGTGCAATTAACGTAACAAAACGTATTGGGAAATACCCAAAATAAAATCGACATTAAGTAAGGAATAATTATAATTTAATAAAGGTTTTATCAAAGAGTTCGGGCTTAAAAGATTTTAACATTTCCCCTAGTTCCTTAGTAGATACCATTTAAACAGGCTATCCCATGTAAACGGGTCCTTCTTCAAATATTTATCGTACTTGTTCCAGAAGGGTCCAAGTGGCTTAAAGTGTCGAAATAAGTTCCGAATTAGCTCGTTCGAATTAACCGATACGTTAATTCACAAAATCTAAACGTCGAAAAATTTCTTCCTTGGTCAAAAAAAGCGATTATTTCTTTTTATTTAAATCCATGTTGTTATTTTCGGGAACTTTATAAACAGGTTGCTTGCTAGTAAATATGTTGTTAAAATATTACTTAAAATCTAACGGTATTATTAAATAAAAACTTATAACGTATAACGGCTAAGCTAATTAACTAATTACTAAACCTAAATCAACGGGTTTATATTAGCAAAGTACTATAAGAAATTAAGTAATAAGTAATACTTTAGTTACGTTTCGTAATATCAAAAGTGTTTTGGGTAACGAAATTATATTGCAAGCTAATGCTATCTAACTATGTTAAAATAAGTATATATATCTTTTTGTTGCTCCTTTCCATTCCGACAAAGCGGTTCGGATCCTTTTGTTTATCTGCATACTACTCCTAACTGCTCCGTCGGAACAGCTCTGATCCTTTTATTTAAATGTATATTTGTTCTCGTGACTAACCCACTTGGGTCCTGTTTTTGGTCTTAGTGCGACCATTTCCAAGGCCTCCACTAGTTGGTTCATAATACGTAGCAAGCTTGCAAGGTATATCGTTAATACGTAATTATAAAATGTTAAGGGTTACGTCTATATTAATATTCGTTATCTTTATTTTCTTATAAGTTGGAACCGTTTTTAGCCCGATTTTTGGGGTTAACTCGATAAATAGTTATTGTGTAAGATTATTAGTCGCAGTTCGGATAAAAAATTAAAGGTTTATATAGACTAACCTTGACGATTCGATAAGCCGGGCCTTTTTTGTTATTCTTTTTTTTGCTAATCCATTTAGTTTTTATGTTTTTACCTAGGTAAGATAGTTCTTTTTTTGCTACCGTATGATATGGTGTTCCCTTAAGGTAACAAGCTTCCGCTAGATTTCGGTTAGGCTAAATGCCGAGTTTACTATTCGCTTAGATTTATACTCGTTAGGGCCGAGAATAGGACGTTTCTGGGTCGATATTTCGGCATAAGTTTATAGGAACGTTCGGAAGGGTGCTTAAGTTTTGGCCGTTTCCGGGCGTTTAACGAACGTTAGCTAGGTAATCTAGTTGTCGATAACCAAGTTTTTGCAAAATTTGTATTTAAGGGTTAGCAGGAATAACGGGTAAATAAATGGAAGCAGATAGGGCAAAAAGCAGAAACGCGAAGGGCTGTTTATTAAGTCCAGTTTTACTATAGGCGGTTTCGCTTTTTTAAGGTATCGTCTGTAACAAAAGGCTTATTATCGATTAGTCGCGAAAGGTATTTTTCTAAGTGGGCCAAAGCCGTTTGCTTTTTCGTTTGTTTTTTTGCCTTTTTGGAAAATAATGTCGAATAATTATGCGTAAGAAACGTTTGGTAAGGGTTAAAAGTAGCCATTTCGAAACGATTTTAGGGACGAAATAGCCTTACCGAAAGATGTAGGTAATATGGATGTAGATACGCGCGGTTTATTTTGAAAGGAATTATATCAAGCGGAGGATCATAAATAAAGGAGGGAAGCCGGATATTTTATAACCAGGGAAATACGTCCCCCGGTGCGTTTAGGGATCGTACAAAAGCGCCATGTTTTAGGATCGGTGTTATCTGTTGGTATTGGTTATTTCTTTGGCGCAGGCCGCTGGCGGCAAGGTTAGGGCGTTAGCAAACCCCATGTTGGGAGGGGGAAGGGTGCGGAAAGGGAGGGGGTAAGCAAAGTAGACACGGTACCGGCCGGAGCAGGACGAGCAGATATTCCGGGCCCTCGACGGTTCCGTTTTCTCTAAAACGGTTATCCGGCCCCGAGGCCAAAACGGAAGGTGGGCGCTAAAATACCAAAGGCGGTTAGGGTTGGCAGAACCGGGAGAGGAAGGTGGGCCGGTGTACGGCCGGGATGAGTCAGCAGACACTCCGTGCCGCATGTTCGATATTGCAATTCTCGTCACTATTACGTTCTCCTTGGAGCTGCCAGAGAAAATGGCGAAGTACAGAGTGAACGGCAGAAGAAGGAGCCTAGCAGCTAGTTCGTAGTATGGGTAGCAAATAGATGACCATTAACGCCTGCTTCTCCTTAACTATTTGGGGGGAGCCCCCATATATATACTCAAACCAGACCTTCACTGGTGGAGCGCTTGGCCCCGGAAAGGGGGTTCCCACTTTGGCACCTGACAGGAGCTTGCCAAGCTGTCATGAGTTGCTGACTTCTGAATCAAACAAATGACAGTAACTCTACGACCACTCTCTTTTCCACAAGGGATGCCTCCAGCCTCATTGCACATACTGGTGATGGTTGCGCTTACACACCTCTGTACCTTTTCAGTCTTGATACGCATCGAGGCCGTTAAATCTCCAGCGTTATTATCAGAAATACCTGCTAGAGACAATCTTCATAGGCAATACTGACACATCAATCCTGAGCACATGGATTGATTTGACAATACTATGAGCCTCGTACTCCCTAGAAGTGGCCTGGTGTGTCAGCTTCATTCTTCTGGGGGCTATCTTTATGTGCCCTGAGCGTGTTCGTCATCCACTGCGCTAGCATGGCATATTCATTCAAAGCAATTGGTTGATCAGTATGTACTAGGAATCAAGTTGCAATTTATGATACAACCTGTCACCCGCGAGCAGTAAATGCAGTGGGGACAACCATTCTGCAGGGCATCAATAGTTGAAGTTCTCGGTGACGACATCCTCATGCTCCAGCCAGCGCATTACGACCTTCTGCATCTCAGGGCCAGCGCACACGAAGAATTTTCTATCTTCTGCAGTGGTGGCAGAGCCAAGAACGTCACCTTCCCCCATCCTCCTGACTTCAATCCTTGCGCCCTTCTCCTCCATGTTCTTGACCATCTCCCGTTGTGTCTGACTCAACACGGTTTCCGCACCTGTTATAAACAGGCGTGTTCGGTTTGCAAGGCCTGGAATCCGCTCAAGCACCTTGGTAGCAAAAGGGATGTCCTCTGCGCGTACGCTCCAAAGCAAAGCAAGTCCAGAGGCGCTCTTTAAGGCCTCGCCACCTAATATACCAGGCACCTGGGCCAGCAAAGGCGTAATGCCCACGCCACCGGCTATGAAAACAGGCACCTTTTGATCCTGTCCGCCACCAGCCGGTATCCGGAAGCTCTCCTCGCCGCCGAAACCCAGCACCGACACCTCGAGCGGCACGCGTAGGTTCTGCCTTTGCAGCAACGCCGTCGCGGGCCCGTGTTTCCTTGCCATTATCTGCAACTCGGTTCCCTCCTTGACATGTTCCTCCCCGCGAGAAGGTGCATTAGAGATTGTGAACGTCCTCACAAAGTCGTCGTTCAGACTCTGCGGATCCTCGTCGCGCATATGACTGTATCCAGCATCTAGCTCCTCGCTAAAATCCAGCGTAACGTGCTGCCCGGGTTTCCACATCTTCAACGGTTCACCGCCACCAATCCGCGCCGGCGACAGCCTAAAGGTATACTGACTTACCGTCGGACTCAGGTACTCTCTGCCTACAAGTGTTGCCGTTGCTGTCGCCTCTGACGACGCCCCTGCCTGCCCGCTGGCACCCTCGGCAGCAAGTCGTCTCACCGGGGGATTATACGGGCTACGGTTTCCCGCTTCGCCGCGAAATGACAAGCCGTCCTTGACCAAGCGGGCCTCCCGTACTACGATCTTCACCGCGAGTTTGGTGTGCGGCATGAGCTTCGCGGCTGCTTGTCTGACCAGCAACTGTGTCTCGCCGGTGAGGTACAGTACATCGGATGTTTCATAGTCCGGCACGACGATGCCGATCTTTGGGTTTACGTGCAGATTCCCGAGCGTCTGGTACAGGCGGTTTCCCGAGTATTCCGGGTATATGAGGACAACACCAGCACCAACCGAGTTATTTACCACGTGCATGAAGCCCGGCGGCCCGCCACGATGGTTCGTGTCCATAGTCTGACCATTTGTAGAACTCAGGAAGAACATATCCGCCTTTTCTAGCAGCGCCGTCGCCTCCGCCGGGAGCGGTAGCGCGTCGGAAACCAACTCCGGGCTCGGAACGTGCGCCCTGATGTGCTTCTTGTTTAGGTACTTTGGACAGTTCCCCAGGCTCTCCTCTACCAGCATCGCCAGCTGCACCTCGCTGACGCTGCTCTCTGCTCCATTCCTCCCTCTCCCGTCTGGACGCCCCGCCACGGTGCCGACCACCATGCGTCCCGCCAGCTTGACGCGGTCGCGGGTGTCGAGGTCGATGCTCAGGCCGCTCATGAGCTTGACGCCGTCCTCCGCGTCCTCAGGCCGGGCCAGCTCCCCATCACTGGCTAGGTTACCGATTAGAGAGCGCACGACAGGATCATGCCGTCTGTTGACAAGACTCTGTATACCGAGGATGCCCTGGGCGACCGGGCGCGCGAAGCCGCGCTCGCCGCCCAAGAGGGCAGTCCAGGGCCGGCCATGCTCGTCGAGGGCACCGACGGCGACGAGTGGGGAGATGGCGACGCGGTAGCCGAGTTGAGGGGGGAGGCCGGCGGAAGTAGGGTTCTCATATCGGGGTGACACTTTGAGAAGACTATGGACAGCGAGCTCGCCTTCGTGCCAGCCGGATTGCTGGACATTGAGGGTTGCCATCTGGGGACTGAGCACCATGGAAGGCTCGAAAGGATTCAGGATGTAGGTATTTAGGAAAGGTTCAAGGAGATAAGGGTATAATAGCTGGGTAGAGTCGTTTGCGAGGTCTTTGCAAGACGCTTGGACAATGGGAAGGACAATATAATGATAATAATAGAAAATTAGCAGTAGCACAATGCCCGAAGATCTGGTGGACACACAAGTTGCCTTCATCGACGCGTCCCTGCCGGGTCGGCCATGTTACATACGCAGTCATACACTGCTCAAGCAAACAAAACTTGCTCTTAAGGGAAATCACAGACTCGCAAGCATTGCATGAGATGACTCAGGTCCCAAAGGCGCACAAGATATTCCTGCGTGCACGGTTTCTGATAAGTCATCCAATCTGCGACTTGGTGCCATTCTGAGCCGCCAGTTTTCTGATGGTTCCGGCATACTTCTCCAACTGAGATGGGGCCGCCGGTTGGCACCCATGACAAATCATGCACGACTTGACTTCGGAAGGGCGCGCCAGAAGGTCACGTGCCTTTCCTTATTCCCACATCCAATATTACTGCGAACGCAACGTACCGCGTATGAGGGAATAAGCCCATGTTAATGAAAGACTCAGGGGGGCGAACCGGCGCAGTGCTTATTCCAAGACAAAAAGAAAGAAGTAATTACCACATAATGTCATCAACGAAAGACTCCCGGTGTCGCAACCAGACTTATATCCCGCTATCCCGTCGGCCCGACTGGGCATTATGGGTTAGGTAGGTTCACCGCCGCGGCAATTTCGAGGTCGATGTATTTGCCGTGCGAAGTCTGGAGCATATCAACTTGTCGGATCCATGTTACGCCCAGGACCTGTGCTACAAAAATCTCAAAGAGCTGTTCGTGTGATAAGTTTTGTTATAGGTTTTTGTAGTACTCGGCCCGTGAATAATTTATACTTGCTTCTCTTTTAGCGAAGTATTCGAAACTCCTCACGATGTGGAAATCTAAGGTCGTTCCATATTGACTATGACAATCTCCTAAACCTAGCCTTGAGGTTCGAGTTGTAATTCGTTATGCTCATGAAAGACTGTACGGAAATCCACTACATGGCCCCATATGAATGGAAACGAGTGTCTACCTCATTGTTGGCTCTCTGCATCATGAACTGCCGTTTCAACTGCTCTTGGAACTCCCTGGTCATCTCGCACACTTCTTTCAAGTGTCCCTCGTCGAGCTTTCCATTGCCTATTCCTTGGGTCTCCTTCTGCCTCGCCGATGCCAGGGCAGCGGAAACGACGTTCCTGATCTGACGCCCATTGAGGCCGTAGTGGTGCCCGTACTCGTCGACGAACCTCTCGATTTTCTGACGGTTCTGGATGTCGTTCGGTTCCAGCTGGTCGAGGAAGTACTTGAAGATCGACCTCATCTGTTCCGGCCGGAGGTCTTCGTAGCGGATGGCAAGATGGATCCTGGAGATGACGGCGACGTCAATGGATTTGATACGGTTGGTGGTCAGGATTATGACCCCCTTATAGTATTCCAGAACCCGCAGTAGAACGGAGACGAGAGCATTTCTGGATGCGTCCGATGTGGAGCCTCGGGTTTCTAGGAACACGTCGGCTTCGTCAATGAGCAGGATGGCCTCCCATTTGGTTGCCAGGTTAAACAGCCTATCCAGGTTCTTCTCTGCTCGCGAGGCGTCCAGGCCAATTTCCGCAACGCTGACAACGAACAGAGGCTTCCCGCTCGCCTCGGCAATAGTTTCGGCCGTGAGCTAGTTACGTATCGCATTAGCAATATATTTCCTATGCAGGTAGCCGCAGAGGGACTTACCGTCTTACCCACGCCTGGCGGCCCTGCAGAATGCGTTAGCTTGGTCTTTCTACAGAGAACCCACTCGAACGTACCGTGGAGGAGTAACACAAGCCCCTTTCCCTTGTCATGAACAACGTCTTCGACCTGTTTCCCGCGTCTCGCCTCGTGCGAGTTTACCAACGCCGCAATAAGATCCTTGTATTTTTTATCCAGCTGGAGATCATTTTGGAACTTGTGAGGCTGTTTTCCGGGTGGCGGTTTTGTCTGATCGACGCTAAACTGGCCCCAAAGCTTCTCCCTAGTGGAATAGCCCAGCAGCCTCGGAGGAATGAGAAGCATATGACGACTGTCCAAAGCTTTACCGCTCTCCAGGTCCTCCTTTTCCAATTTTGGAAAGGAGCTCCCATTGTCATCCGTCGCTTCTCCGATCTCATCATGTTCCAGGTCGCCCAGAGCGTGAGACCGGTGGGCATTCGCTATAATGAGAAGGTAAGCCGTCTAGGCGATCATCTACCCCTTAGGCGTTGGGCTTACCGTATTGGAGATAGGCAGAAGCATCGCAAATGATTTCCCCTTCAATCTGTTCACAGTCAGAAATGTCCTTGCAATGGGGGATCATAGAACCATTACAGGAACTATTCTGGCCTTTGCGGCATCTTCTTCGTCATTGTTATCGTCGAATTCATGCTCATCCTGTTAAACTACGGTTAGCAGTCCCAAACGCGACAACAAGTCACACTTACTTCATCTTCATCTCTACTTCCAGAGACTAGCTTCCTCCGGGCCACAAATGCTGTACCTTCATACTTGAAGGTTTGGCCCGCGCCAATTGGACAGAACATGGTCGCTTTGAGGAAGGCCTTGGACCTTCTCCTAATGGTAGACTGGAGCTCCTCAGCCCCTTCATAGTAGCTTAGTGGATAATAGTCTAATTTGCTTATATCCATCTGTATCAGATAGTCAATACGCCTTCGGTTATGGAAGTGAGGCGCATCTTCAGAGAGAAATGAGTGTACTTGACATGGGGGGAGAGACTGCATACCGTACCCCGGAAGCGCCGGAATTTGAGGTAGTAGTAGACCTTTACCATCTTCTTACCGTCCCAATCCCAACACCATGCCGTCATCCACAACCTCGAGACCTTCTTCATCACGCCTGGGGCCGAGAGGGGTGAGACGGATACCTCGAGGAGTTGAGGAATGCCCAAAAACGGCTTGGCAACTATGAGCGTCTTCGGTGCGAAGACCGTCCACAGGGTCTCGAACGTGGTGACTTTGGCAATAGAATTCACCTCCTTCGTCTTGAAGTAGTCCTCGAGCTCCTCGGCCGTCTCGACCCGCCCAAGTAGATGAGCAAGGTCCTTGGATGGCTGACTCTCTGGGTCCTGCTGCGCTCTCTTCTGCAGCCTATCCCAGTTGTGGATCTAGAAATGTTAGTGAACGTACAAGTTCACTCAGGGGGACTAGGGCGCACGATGGCTGGGAACGGGGCTTGCATGTAGATGCTGGCCCCTTCGAAGTTCACACCAGGGTATTTGTTGTCGATTTCATCCTTCAATAGCCTCACCAGACTCGGATCCTCGATTTCCAACTCGGAGTAAGCCCGTCTATCACCGAAATATGTTTCATATACGACGCGACGAAAGACATATGCTACGTCTTTTCGCTCTTTCTTCTTCAGGGAGTCCTCGGCCACAGTCTCGTCCTTGTACGAGGCACTCGATGAGTCCCACTTCCTAAGAGCAACTACGTAGCGCCCTGTACTCTTCGTTTCATCAGGCTTGTCAGTCTTGTTCCCGGCGTTCTCTTTGTCGTCCGGTTTCTTGTCCTCATTGTCTGCCGATTGCTACCATCATCATCAACACGAGAGTCATTTGCAACCAGCTATTGGAGCTTCACCTTCGCATCATTATCGGACGATCCCTTGGCCCCTTTAGTGTCTTTCGGGGCGGAATCCTTCACAGCTTCTTCCAGCTGACTGATCCTCTTCTCGAGAAGTTCGATGTATTTCTGTTGCAAGCATGCAACCTCAGTCATTTGGTCCTGAGAAACAATATGTCAGGATGGACCGCTTTTGCATCCTAAGAAAAGAAAACAATACCGAGTCTTTCGTCGCCATGCTCAAGAAGATCAACCGAAGCGAACCTAATGCATGTATTGGGACTGTAGCTTATTGGAGAGTGCTTTAGTGAAGAGGGGGACGAAATCTAAATGATGAGGATCGAAGATAGGCTGCCAATTTATCTTACAGATCAACTCTCGCCAACCGACTGAGGGTATCCTACCCGAAATCTGCTTACCGAAAGGGCAGTTCGAACTGGCAAAACCGCCCCCAATCTGCAGCGTCCAGGTTCTAGGTTCAATCATTGGTTCCGCAGCATGGTTGACTCTTTACCGATGGCACGCTATGGATTGCGGGATGTGATGATCAATGCAAGTGCTTACCTGCTGCAGTTTGTTCGAAATACACGCAATTTCCTCCAATCTCGCCTGGTTCCCCTTGGTAACATAGCCAATCTACATGGCCTCTACCTGAATTACCTGTTTCGCATGCCACGAACTTTTCTTCTCTCCTTACCGCAGGTTCGAGGCGATTGACAATCGTCACGCTACCAAATAGTTGGCTATGGGATCCGAACAGACTGAGGAAAGGCAGTGGTTCGAGAACACCACGTATGAAACTTCCTTCTCTGTGAGCTCCGACTTCACAGACTGAAAGTACTCATAACTTTATAGGCACCGGAAAGGCTTACCAAACCAAGAAGAACTTACCAAGTCGCATGAACAATTTCGCAGGAGATTCAGCTGTGTAACTAATGAAGGATATCGAGGGGCAGGCGTTCAATGCACGAAAGATGGTCTCATTCGGCAGATTGAGGGGGCCGAGGGCCAGCTCCTGCGGAGGGAGTCTGCGATCCGGCTTTTGCGAAGAGCATCTGCGGCACACAACAATTATGTAACCGACCGAGAGAATGGGTCAAAAAAGGCGCGCAATTGGTTCCAGACCCATACGGGAATGTTGCTTCAATTCGCCGAGAAGTATTCGAAAGTGGTTGAAGCGGTCGCAACAGCCGGAGGGCCGTACGGTACAGTCGCCTACGAGACGCTGTCTGTGCTAGTAATTGTAACTCATGCCAGGCTGTAACCTCCGCGGGGCCAAACTTAACTCACAATCCGTTGGCAGGTATTCCAGAACAAAGTAGATAACGATAACAAGGTGGTCAGTCTACTCGATGAGATCCGAAAGTGTCTGCCGAGGCTCGAGAACTGGGAAAGTATTTACCCAACGGACGCGATGAGGCGCTTAGTCGTCACAACATACCTCCAGATAACAGAATTCTTAAAGAAGGCAACGGAATATTTCACACACTTTAGGAGTACGTGGACTATGCGAGGTTATTAGACCATGGCACTGACAGCAAAAGTAGAAAGGCTCAAGTTGGCGCTGTTTCCGGGCTTCGTTACCGGCTTCGATGAGATAGGTGCCAACATCCGCACGACGCTAGCGGAAATCAACGATGAGGCTATGTATGGCCTACACCGCGAGGTCAATTTATCTGGGAAACAACAGGAGTATCTCAAGGATCGTGCCGATAAGGCAGAATTGGCACATCAGAAGCTCCTAGCACAGAATAGTGAGCTCCTCGCGCAGAACGAGTCGTTGAAGGCCGAGTTAGAGAAGCAGCGACTCAAATTCGAACATCGCGACAAACAAGAAACCGAACGGCGTCTCCGAGCTTTTAGTGATTTTCTAGAGGTAACTGACATGCACCCCAATATCCCCTAGGCCTTCCATCTGATATCTTGCTAGGTCCGGATGGATCATCCCGGCACGGAAGTAGTCACGACCAAGAAGACACTTATGGTGGTTTTTCCCGATCTCCCATTAAACCCCAGGCTAGTTCCTTGTACGGGCTACATACAAGCTAGCAGGCATTTGCTCTATAGCAGCCACGAGTATCTTCGCTGGCACCAAGCGAAAGAATCATGCCTCTTATTTATCAGTGGATGTACGGAGTGGTATGGACGACACGAAACGGGATTCCTACATTGCTGGCTCTCGCCATTTGCGATTTACATTGCCGAAGATGCTTCTCAGACGGACGAGACGAGGGTTGCGTTCTTCTCTTGCCTTCCCGGGGAGCAACCCGAACCTGTCAATATCAGCATGGTGTTCGCGTCCATCATATTGCAAGTTATTCATTGGCAGCCTGAGTTGCTTAGAGAGCACGATGACCAATTCCGTCGAATACTGCAGCGAGCAGACAAAACCTGGTCAGCGGAGTCACTGGCAAATCTGCTAGGGAGGGTACTCTCCCAACTGAATAGCGAGGCATTCCGGACGGTCTATATCGTGATTGACCGACTTGACTGCTGCCTCTCCGATAACCTCTCGCAGGGGATGATGCACCTCTCCAGCATGATCACGGAGCTCAAGGGCTCTCCGGTTAGCGTCAAGCTCCTAGTCATCGCCGAAACATCCGAAGGAAATGCCGAGTGGCATAACGAGTGGCTGCCGCGGTTTAAATTCGACCTGGAGAGACTGATTGTGCGGCACGACTGGGACCAGCAACAGCTTCCAAGTTGGCTGAGCACTACTGACTCCCGGCCTCAGATATGGGGCTCTGGGTCAGCGCCCTCCGTCACAACATTCTGAATCCAGGTTATCCCTGATGGGAACAGTCCAGTATCGTATACGTCTGGCTTTTGATATTCAGACTTCATCACTCCCTAAAATATGGCGATATATACGGCATAACGAGTCGCATGAACTTAGGTTTCATGGAACGGGTCGCGAGTGCTAACAAAGCAACTCAGTCGTGACCTCACGTTGTGCGTGTGAAGAAACTTCCCAGCCGGAAATATGGGTATATTGAATGCGTTCCTGGAAGATGCGAAGCAACTTCGCATAGGACTTTGTTCCCAGGGGCCGGAACGGTCCGCCAGGCATCCTCGGCACGAGAGATCTGATATTGCACTTTAAGAACTACATCCCGAAGACAAGAAAAGAGTCCCTTTCGGCTGCCGGCGGGCGTTCGGGTGACGTAAGGCAAGCCGCTGGGGACCGTCTTGGCGGAGAATAGGAGGGACGGTCCGTCGCGCTGGCGGAGTCCTCTAGATCTGACAAGAGCGGGTATACAGTGGAGACAGATACCCGCCAGCAGCAGCGCGCCCTCAAGGGAACTACCCAGCTATAACCGCATGCCGTGGCCTCTGTACGGTCGTGCATTGCGCAAGATCGCCTTTAGGTCGCACTTTTGTCTCTACACCGGCAAATGGGATGGACGAAGCACGCTGGCTGTAGTGCTCCAGACACTCTAGCAACAGGTTCTCGCTGGGCGGCTATATGATGCAGGGATCAGTGCAGTTATCCGTTGGGCGGGGACGCAGACAACTGTGCTTGACAGCCGCCTCACCCTTGCCTCGCGAGGCTTTGAGCAGCTGGCGGAGATGGATAAGATACCGGCAATGCCCTGAGAAAGGAGCCCGTATACAAGTCAACCCCCGGTTCAAGGATCAGACGCTCAATGGGGATTGCCACTACATATCGACCTCTGGCTGCTGATTGGGACTGATAGATTCTCGGGCAGCTATTCTTGAAACACTTCGTAAGGCTAGTGGGATTCAGTATGACAGCTTATGCAGCTGGTGACAAGGCTAGCCATCCCACATTCAACCTTGCTTTGAAGACACACTGTCAGCTGGATGAGATGGTGGCCATCGCCAGCGCTCCCTCGAAGTGGTCAGGAACCTCTGCAGCCTTAAACCAAGAGCGGCCCAGGGGAACGCAGAGTCACGGATCAGAATTTTTCGCCGAAAGAGCACTATGGTTTACATTTGGCACATGAATGAATATGTGGCTCTAGAACGATACTTGGTAGAATTAAGCACTACGCGTATAAGATGGTGCGTGCTAAGTTAGAGCTGCACAGCTGAAAGTTTGACCAATCAGGTGAGGTACGTACTATCCAACAGCTGAGACATCCGAAAAGCCCTAGGCAGCAACTGCCCTGTACCGCCTAATAGGGCAGTGCTGTATTGTACATATTGCGATTTGCGTGTCCGCTTGCTGCGCCACAGCGCTTCCACGCGATCTCCATTCCCCTCGCCTACCTCCGGCAATACGGGGAGTCCAGTGAGGCAACCAGGTCGGTACCCGTAGCTATAAGCCAAGCAGCCAGAGAAGCTGGTGCGCATCAGTTCACTTTCAAGTGACTTAATCTCATCTTTACGTTCGTCACATGAGAGCTTGACAAGGTCTGTATCGGACGAGACATTGAAATATCGCCTAACGGAGTGTGCGCATCAAAACCGTGACTACTAGAAGCGTACAATATGCCGAACCAAAGTTCGGCATCGGGAGACAAGGCTGCACTAGCAGCTGGGCCGGTTAATCGACCGTCAGATGGGCCTGAATCAAAGCACCCTCTAGCAGAAGATTCTGCAATGGACAACACTGCTGCCGGCAGCAGCGATACACAATCACATAATCCTCCTCCGTATTCCGGGCCTACCACAAGTTCACAGCGCCAACCAGGAGTCATGAACGGGCCACAGTACTACCCGGGACTCCCCGTGCTCGACTACCGCCAATATATGCCGCCTCTGTTTGAATTGTCCTCGGATAAGACAACCACCACGAGCAAAGCCTCTTATCTGTCCGAGAATGCTGCCGCCCTCGCCTCGCTGATCCGAGGTCTCGCAACCGTGCCCCCAAAGCCCCACATCCTCGTCCAGGGGAGACGCGGCCACAAGGTTGATTTTGCCGTGAAGATGAACTTGATGAGCTTATTGGTCCCCGATGATCCCAGCAGACGCATGGATTACCTCCGTTGCGTCAACTCCGACGAGATGGCTTATCGGGGAGGTCAGCACCCAGCGCTAAAGCCCGACCTTGGCCCAGGTGCGGGGCTCGAAGACTGGTGCGGTCGATTTGTCAAGGATCCGGCAACTGTAAAGACGTTCACGATCGAGAGGACAGTGGCGAATCTCGATACCAACTGGATTGAAGGCCAATTGCGCAGCCTTGTTGCTTCGATGGACTACAGGGGGGTCGTGACGGTGCAGTTCCCCGTCACGCATTCCAGAGTGATTATCCAAAACCCCGACAAGATGAATAAATTCTTCACGACCGTGACCTCGCTTTTCTCAGGGAAGAACAAGTATGAAGTCGTCAAGATCGTCTGGCCATTTGCCACATCTCGGAGCGGTGAGCCGGGACGACAGTTCGCCGTCCAGTCAGAGAAGACATGGTGGGCAGAGTGGAAAGATATTATTAGATTCGCCATTGCTACGAAGAGGCAGGGCTGGGTAACGAACGAGGACAAACTTCAGTATATCATGGAAGGGATCGGAAAAGAAACTTTGACCGTCGATTGGGGAACACAATACTAGGGACGTACGGAGGAGTTGGCCGGAAGTCCTGCGAATCACGATACATGCATGTCAGCGAGGACCTACGATGGAACATGAGATTTACGACCTGATCTTTGGGGGGGACTCAGATTCGTCGCAATTGATACCCTATGGAAGAATCTAGAAAACTCAAATACTTGGAAGGCGTTACTTGCTATATTAATCGATATTTCTTCAAGGCCGCTTCCATGGCGTCCCGGACATCCCGCGATTCCGTACGATACTGAGGCTGTGGTCCTATCTGGATCTTAGTGCAGCTGGAAAAGGCAAGATCGGGCACCGAGTTTCTGGCCTATCGTTTGGGGCGCATCCACCGCCTAGGTAAGGGATGGAGAAGCCACCAAGTCTGGTCCCGGGACCCACATACTTGGACCCGGACGTTGATGGTCTGCCACGAGACAGCCACTCCTCTCCAAACTTAGTAGTCGAGGACTTCGCTCGGAACAAGTGTGCAGGATCCTTGAATGGGGCACTTTAACAGCAGGACACATGATCCGCGCAGCATTTGGTGCTCTGAACTCGGTAATATGTGCTTAAACTTAGGATCCTACCTATCTGCTCTGAGACTTTCGTCCTAGAGTTTCTATATGAGCTAGACCACGTGAAGGAAGAGACGCGGAGAGGTCGAGATCAATTGCAATGGTGAGCATGGAGGGTAGTTGAAGCCTGACGTTTCGACTGAAGCTGAGCGTATATTTCGAGCATCCAAAGTAGCCTTCTTGTTTTCTGTATCATCTAGCTCGAATATGAGACACAATCACTGTTCGAATATCCACTCAAATGCCCGTCACTGACATGCAAACCCGTACCATCCGGTCCGGAAGTAAGGACAATGCTTAGTGTAAACACATCTCCTCCGATCAGGAATAACTCTTAGTCATTGGTGGTGAGCCATTGCTGGCTAAAGGGTCCGTCGTGTTAGATCACCAAGATATGGTGGTCTCCGTAAGCTAGCCAGATATCCCCCTATCAACGTGAGCAATTTTATGTCCAAGGCCTCTCACTTCCCCGACAGGTCTGTGTGGGTGATTGAGCTTCCCAGAGTCCATTGTAGCCCCTTTTCGGCTACCATATAAGATCCGCTCTCGCTCTCTTTGCCACGCTCAACCCATCCTTAAGCCAATTAGTATCCACTGCAGAACTTACCACCGTCGCTCTACGCCTATTAATCAGACTGTATTTGAGCTTTAGCGCTCTCCGGTCACTTAGGTCATTTCCAAGGTGAGCAACTCTACAAACCAGAAATTATCCATCACGAGCTCCCAATAGGGGCGCCACTTTGTCAACTCGGTTGTAAAGATTAGATAGCCCATAGGTGCAATTAGACTGACAAGGCATTCCAAAGGAGATATAGGGGCACGTCGATGGCAAGAAAGCCAGCATCGACATCAAGACGCTCCGCGGCCCGAACACGCGGGATGCTTCAGATCCCCACCGCCCGCTCCGTCGCTTTCCTGGCCGCGACTTAGTGGTGTCCGCGGCGATCTTCGCCGCCCTGGCGCTGGAACCGCGCGTCGGCGGTGGCGGTCTCATAGCTTGGTGCCTCCTGTGCTTCGACGCCTACCCCTTTCCTCGCCAGCCTGCCGCTGAAGGGACCCTGGGCGCCGGCGCACATGTACGGGCACGATTGGTTTTCTGGCAGCAGGCTCCTGGCGACGCGGTGGGTTTCGCCCTGCGCTCGGCCCTCCTGCGGCCCTATTTTCGCCTAGCCGTCGACCCACCATCATTTCGTCAACAACGTCACCAAGGACTTCATCTATGTACCGTGGACGTGGGCCCAGTGCTGCGAGCTCTTGCTAGAGGGCCGCGGTAGGCGGATCGATGTCGACTTCGACCTTGACAACAATTACCATCATCACTACCATCAGGCTGCCCTCGTCGAGGACGGGTCCGCCGTAGTCTTGTTGTGCACCGCGCTCCAGTAGCCCATCGGTTCACCGTGGCACCACCATGACGCACATCACAGCCGGACTCACAGCTCGCAACGGGCGGCTGAGGGTCTGATGGGGCGTGCCTCCCTGGATAGGTAATTAGGGGTTTCTGTCCGCCAGCGGGTTGAGCGAGCGAACTGACTAGACTGGCGATTCGGTAGTTGACGTATTCGCCATAGCCATGATCACGTGTCTTCACCACACTTCGCCGGCGTTGCTCGAGTAAACAACTGGAGAGTTAGACTTACCCTGGGCGGACGCCCGCTGCCACCGATCGAGACGCGGTTTCATACTGAGGTACAGGTTCCATCACGAATCGGTCTCAATGTAATACCCCACCGTTTCCCCCTTAGTCGACGCCCATCTACCTCCAAGCTCACAGTAGGAGAGGATCAGTCGCCATACATTAACACCGAGACCAAGTCAGATCCCGCACTACCAGGCACAAGGGCCACTGATGTCATCAGACCGCTCAAGGGAGATATTACCACACTGACAAATTCTCTGACCTACTAGGTTGCGCTTTCGATAGCTTTCTCACAATGTCAGTAGGTTAAGCCGGACGCCGAGCAGACTCGTCAGGTGATAGGTCCCTGTCCCATCTCACGTAGTTCCTGTTGCATTGGTATTAGGAACTCGCTAACATGTCTACAGGAATAAGGGTGAGTATGACGATAACGATAATGATGCTAGTAAGGCCGGACAGATCGGTGAAGTTGATGTCCTGGTTGTATCGCCCAGGGCGAGTGACGAGAACCGTTAAATTCATGCAATCGTCCTCAACCCTAGGTCCCAACATCGTCAAGCCAAGTCACATGCAAGCCACTCAGGAAATGAACATAAATTGCCCCTGTAGGGAGACAGAGGGTTCAAAAAATGTCTCCGGGCTGATGTCCCTGTCTGCTTCACCGCCTGTATTCTTACTACGGCAGACAGTAGGATCATTGAAGCCGCTTGGTATATGCTTGTTTGAGTTCAGGATCCGGTTCCCAGCTTTCGCAGGGGACGTGAGGCGTCCGTATTAGATTCCTAAGCTAGGCCTATTGGTAGTGTAGCATATGAGCAGTACAAAAGACTTCCTGGACATATCCATGGAAGGTAACCTCTAGCTGCACAACGGTGAACCCAGGCGATTGGGAAATTAAAGCTGTTTCATAAAGCCTGAAAGAAGGCTCTGGGGAGACGTCTACGTACCAACGGGAACAATCGCGATAATTAGAGCGCAGCTCGTCGCTCAGAGATCGAGAGCTTAGGTAAGGGCCACTTTATTCCGGTTATTTTCTTTCTCCCCCATTGTCTTCAAAGTCAGGTCCTCGTTCGCCCTTGACGAAACTTGACGTATCGGAATTCCAGAAAAGGCCATCGACAGCACAGCTACTCGGCTCACTCCACTTTTCCTGGATACGAACCGCTGCGAGTCGAAGACCCAGTCGAAACAGGCAGTTGCGGCGAGACTAGACCATCGATCTACTATTAGTCAATGACCGTCTTTGTGCGATTTTCCTCCGCCTTGACGGCTGTCAGGCTTCCCGTAAAGCCACGCCCCGCCCCACGTAAGCCCAAGCCCAAGCATAGGCCCTTTTCCAAGAGCTTGAAGATATTAATGCAAGACTCTTGCCTTAGCGTATGCACCTAGTCGCCCGTATCCAGGGGCTGCGTCTGTGACTACCTTCTATCAGTCTTCCATGGGGCAAGCTAATAGAGCTTGGCGGTTTCTGACAACAATCCATTCAGCTCTAGTACATGACTATTACATAATATGTCAGGAACAAATCCGAGAAACTACCTTGGACTCTCAGACAATGCATAAATAACAAGGGTTGGTGGAATCACCGACCCCACACCGTCTCCTGCACGACATCCCGCCAGCCATGTGGTTGCAATTCTCCGGGATCTCACCTTTCCGGTTGGGGTAAGTCGGGAGCAGTTGGCGCTGTCAGGCCGCAGGGACTTCCTTGCCTTGTTCCTCGTCTAACCGGTACCTGGGCCTGATACATGTCTTCGTTTCTTAGTACGTATTCATAGCATCAAGCTTAGCCCCGGGTACCTGGATTAATGAATGAGGAACTTACCGTTGCGCTTTCTGCATAGTGCCTCTCGGTCATGACGGCGATATCTCGGAATTCTTACTCCAGCTGAGTTGGGATCTGAAATCCGCACATGGCCGTGTGTGATGGCCCATCCTATTCAGGATATGGCAGCGTGTCATTTACGTTGAGTAAGTATCCCGCGTCCCTATTATTTTGCGGAGTCTCCGGGCCTTTTAGTTCATGCACGACCGGGCAGTCTTGCAGGTGCGCAGTGACGGGGTTCTCATGCGTGTCAACGTCATTATATTATACTATGTCGTCTTCGAGGAGACTGAGAGACGGGGTTCCGGGACGGTAACCGCCCAACCGCACCCTATGACGCCACAGACAATCACTGGTGGTATGCGGCTTGCTATTATACCTAAATCTCAATGCGTGAGATGCGCTGCACGAAATACAGCAAGATACAGCTATAGAGTGCCGCCATAGGTTTCCGAGTCCATATGCGACCTACTAGGGAGTAGCAAAATTTCGCCGTCGCCCCTTGCAGGGGTGAAATGGTCTGCCGCCATCTCCTCAGCAGACATGGACACTCATCAGCGATGAACCCGGAATTCCTGATGTTGTGACTGCAGGTCATACATTCGCGAAACATTATCCATATCAGTCTCCTCCGGCAGTAATGTTACGGAGTCCGCGACGATGAACACATACAACGCTCCCAGGGCCGTCCGTGTCGACGCCGATAATGAGCAACGGTACGGCCGAAAGCCGAGAGAGACATGTCGATATTGTAGAATGTGGCCTATTATTGGTGTCACAAGTAGGTAGGCGTAATGGTTCCAGCAATTCCGTGGTTCAGCCGCATCCACATGCAGCGGGGAATAATATATACGATGAGCTACAAGGGTCAGGGCTGTGCTGATCCTTTCAACTTCGGTATTTTATTAACTGCCGACGGAGACACCGATAACGAAAGGTACGGGCCAAGATCGCGAATCAGAATGTCACCACGATTAGGCAACCATACGCAAGGATACCTCGCAGAGGCATCAAGTGCTTTGGGACCACTAACTGGTATGACTGGGAGGAGAGTTCATGTTGGCCTCCGGAAAAATTGAAGCGACCTCGAGGTCGGACTACAGGTTGTCGTCTGATTGGTCGATGCGGGGTAGGGTACCGGTAGACTAGCATTAGGTGAAGATTGGTGTAAACGGCAGATGCCTTTTATCCGCTCCCCAATACAGATGGAGGTTTGCGCTTCAAGTCCGTGGGGTAATCCCGACAAGGTTACCGTTCTCCGTACTGGAGCGAGCCTCTCCTGTTCCGACCTCATCAGGTACAGACAGGCCTGTCTGATTCACGGCCTGAAATTTCAACCCGGACTTAGACAAGACTAGCGACGTTTAGAAAACAGGAAAAAAAAAAAAAAATGCCATTTGAACGTAAGAAAATGCGTGCTACTTTATACTGGAAATACAGTAGTAGCCGATGGCTAACTAAGTCGTCATACAGGTCTTGTACGGTTTGTCCCGCGTAGGGACAGTGGCTCCGTCCTCATCGGCCAGCCTGTCGACCCCACCATCGACGTCGGCAAGGCAGTCCGCAACGGCGAAGAGGTGCAAGTTCGCCTTTTTACCGGGGCATCGGCGCTACGCCCCGGGCAACTGACGCAGAAGGTCGAAATCATCGACAGGATACTGTCGCCGCTGTCCGCCAGCGAAGTCGGCACGATCAGGTGCATCGGGTTGAACGTGCGTTTCTCGGTGCCACCCGCAAAGCAAAAGTTCGGATATGGAGCAGCTTAGGGCTGA
Source organism: Monosporascus sp. GIB2 (assembly GCA_004155935.1). Classification (NCBI taxonomy): domain Eukaryota; kingdom Fungi; phylum Ascomycota; class Sordariomycetes; order Xylariales; genus Monosporascus; species Monosporascus sp. GIB2. Next base: position 66,927 of record QJNV01000127.1, on the reverse strand, counting down.
TGGAGCAGCGCAGTATGCGAACCACGCCAAGGAGGCTAACATGTCTCTTCCGGACATTCCCATGATGTTCATGTAGGATGGGACATCGCAACAAATATCTAAGAAGTAGCACAATCTCTAACTGGTGGTAGGAAGCCGGCGACGGCTCTGGCTGACCCCTGGCCCGCGCCGACCATCATCCCGAAGCATACGCTGCAGGACGATTGCGCCGACTACGAGTCGGAGCTCGCCATCGTCATCGGCAAGACGTGCAAGAACGTCAGCGAGGCGGATGCGTTGAATTACGTTCTCGGCTACACCGCGGCAAACGACGTCTCTAGCAGGAAAGCGCAGCTGGCGCAGTCGCAGGCATGCTATTCCAAGGGATTTGACGGCTCGTGTCCTTTAGGGCCGGTGTTGGTATCCACGGCGCTTGTGCCGGACCCGAGCAAATTCACTATCAGGGGTTTGAAGAACGGAGAGGTGATGCAGTCGGAAGGGTTGAGGTGAGTCATGGAGGGAGGGGCAAGACAGGTCTGCTGCTATGTTTAATTCCAGCTGACGACTAAGCAGTGACATGATCTTCAACTGCGCGAAGCTCGTGAGCTTCCTGTCTCAGGGCACCACTCTACCGCCGGGGACGGTCATCCTCACTGGCACGCCAGCCGGTGTAGGGTTTGGTAAGAAGCCACCGTCTTACGTTCACGAAGGCGACGAGTTCGTCGTGGAACTTTCCCCGCATGTTGGGAGCTTATACTCGGTGTTCGAAGAGGAGAAATAAGTGTGTATCGGTCATGGCACATCGCATTTATTAGACTAGATGCGGGCCAGGATGCCCCGCGCGTCATAGATTTAGTGCAACCATAGAGGAGCATCTCCATAAACGATCAAATTATACTTCTGGATCGAGCCCCGAAGCTGACTGGGTAATCCTCCAAGGAATGAGGAAGCAGTGATTACAATACTGATAGGTTTGCCTGCTTCTGGTTCCCCAAGGGGCAGTGGGATGTTTAGGGCATATTGTGGAAATAGGACCACGCGAAAACCGTACCTGATAAGTCCACGTCCATTAGGATTGAATCAGATGTCCGCTGGAAATGCCCCTGCCGTTGTTTGCTCGACGTCACATCGTTAAGAGATTCAAGGATCTCTATCCCCTGATGCCCTTGACAGAATTACCGCAAAATTAGCGCGTAAGACCCCACTTACTTCCGCTCTACATGCGGTAGAAAAGGGCTGCTGTTGGTTTAATGCGACGCATGCTGGTTATGGAAGGACGAGGTACGGCATATATTATCGGCACGTAGACAGTTCTAACGCTGAACGACGTCCGGAGGCTACTTCCATTCAATCTACGGAGTTGGATTTTCCTAGGCTTCTGGAAAATCACGGCAACCGCGGTCACGATCGCAGGTGGTAGAGTTTTCACGGGAATAATAAGGTGCCGTTCAAATCTGGGCCCGAAAGGCCGGAAGTCAGAGAATGACCTCATGCTCTCCGCCTTTCAGGGCAGTAAACCAGCCACCAGGATGGGTCAGGGTCCACACATATCCGGTAGGGCAAGGCCTTAGATGCGCATGATCCCGTCGTACCTATCACGGAGCGACACGAAGCAGAACCCATAGCAGTTCCGCGTTTGAGGTCCATGGCCCAGAAAGGAATCCACCACTCTCCCATCGAGAAACCGATCATGAGGTAACAGATCAGCCTGTAACACCACGACCGTCACTCAGCACGATGCAAAAGTCACGCAATTCCTGCAACTGAAGAAAGCGAACGTTCCATCGGCTTAGGCTAGTTGGGAGAGGTGATTGTGGCTCCCCATGCCCACCACGAGTTCCACTAGTTATGTACGAACGGAGTATTCCGACTTCCGCTTGGGCGCATTAACGGGCCCTGATATACCACGGGAGATCTCCCTTTTGGTAAATGAGCCGGAAATTTCGAGGTTCCAAGCAATTAATGTAAACCTTACATAAGCTCCAGTAAGCTCCATTCGCTCGTGATGGGCGTGCGAAGCTTTGTGTTTCATGCGAGGCCATCCGGGGTGCTCGTCCAGAGTGGTCCCCCCTTAGTGCTCATGATGTCATACTACCGAAAAAAGTCCCGTTAGACCCCGCCAGTACTGTAGTAATTAGTGGCAATTGCTATATGGATCTTGGCGCGGCGTACGACCGGAGTAGATAGGGCTGCTTCTCTTTCCATACTAGTTAGGAAAACATCGCTACTGATTGATGTATCAACCGTAGTGCGAAGACCCGCGATTTGGCACAGATTTTTTTTTTCGGCTTCCTTCAGACCGGATTATTGGGTGGCCGCTCGGCCTATCTCCACCTTCCGCTTGGCTAGATTCAGGGTCAAACTAGTTATTCGACATCTGATTTAGGGCTATCCTAGGCCTAGTTGAGTTACTCTTATGAGAAATATGGACAAGATCTGCGGTAGGTTATTTGTCCGAGTATATGCAAAGTTGGCGTGGAAACCCTGAAAGAAACACAAGGGGTTTGAGATTAACAACCAGGATCTGTATTGGAGGCTGCTTGGAGTATTCATACGCAACTTCAGCAGCGAAGCTCGAAAATTTAGGTTTTACTCATCGTAATGCTGAGCTCCCGTAGAACTTTAGTCAACAGCATATTCGGAGCCCGGTGGAACATCACTTATAGAGGTGCAACCCTTCGAGAGAGGCGCATTCAGAAGTGTCTCTCCACTAGAGGGCCACAAAGACGTCAGTCCCTAAGCAAAATTGGTGGTGCTGACGCCTTGTGGCCAGCAAGAAGATTCGATATCGTATGGCTTGAACACCCGTGTAATTCTTGTCCATAAGCCCTCGTTGAAGGGAACCGATACTATTCCTAGTTCGATACCATAAGGCGAGTAGTTTCAGAGACATCGATGACATATCCTCAAAACAGAGTTGAGACAAAGGCTAATATCATTCGACAAAATAAGACAAGGAACCGTTGACCAGTATTCCTTAGGATCAAGTTACTATGTCTATGCTTGGCCAGTTAGTCTGCAAGAGTAACTGACAGACATCATAATGAGGATGTGGAAGGCAACCAGCTATTAACCGGACTATGAAGCACGTGTAACACCACCCTGCAAGGACGGTTCAACAGCGTACCGCACGACAACGTACGTGCATGTACGAACAGGCACGGGGTAGCATGCATTCGTGTAAGGCGGGGACAGCGATCTGCGAAACGGCAGCTGGAAAAGGGCGGAGGGATGGCTTGGGAGTAGTGAATAATATTGAGCCACCGTACGAAGTACTGCCCTGCCCTATGCGATCAGGGTCGACGAGGAAAGGGGGTGAAGTCCCTTGCATAACGCCGGTCCACAGTCCGTGCTGGACTTTCCCTTTTCAGCCTTGCCATCTAATATCCTTCCAATCACATAATACTTCCAGGGCTTACATTGTGTCAACCCTGGACGACGAATCAGGGTTCGCGTCTGACAAGAATGGTTGACGCTGCAACGGTAACCTTACTCCATGCACATGTCTGCCAAGGCTAGTATCTTTATCCGGGCCCTATCAAACAACCGCCGCCGCACACATCATGTGCCTGTAAAGAGGCCATCTATGACGATTATTCGATGGGTGACTTTCAGAGACGCGAGCACTTTGTCCCAAAACCCGAGAGCACCTCCCGTATTCCTTCTCATTGCCATCAAAACGCAGGAGGTGCTCATAGATGGTCTAGTCGAAGCTGCGTAGTTAGAAAATCTCTGCTCTAGGTTGCCAATATCGCAACGACGTCACCGAATCCGTATAGACGGTTGGGTTGGGGTTGTTGGTTATCAACACCCTTGTAAACTATATCGGCCGCCTTCGGAGGGGCATGCAGGTAGCTCAGTGTCGCTAAGCGATTGAGATGGTGGCATCTTGCAGAGATGGAGCAACACGGCACCATGGGATGGGGCGACCAATGAAATCTTAGCCCCTCGGTCCCTTTTGAGTTGTTACAAAAAGCTCCAAACACATGCAGCGCTCATCGATGTTGCGAGAGCCGAATAGCCCACGAGACGGATGGAGCATCCAGTGGATACTGCTGCAGGACGATGGAGTTAACTTGCTTGGGCGCAACAGATATCACAACGCTTGAATGGCAACTGGGCGAGGAACCGCCCGGTTTCCCCACTAGATGTCGCTTACTGTAGGCTTCAAATCCCGTGGGTCACCAAAATCAACCCCGCGACGGGGTGATAACAGGATGATGAGATATGGCAGTCTCTGCACGAAGCTAGTTTTGACCGAGATAGTTGTCGGCTATGGTGCAACACGACACCTACTGTATCCTACGTACCTCACCTTAGCAGCGCCGAATGAGGGGGGCCTTAGATTATTGAGGATCTAATGGAAGGAGATGGCGATATACACCATGGCAAAGCAGGCCGAGTGTCAGATATACATGTAGTAAGTGACAGAGCACTTTGTAGATAGTGTCCAAGCGGCGGATCTCCGGTAAAAGCCCAGATAGAAATGCTTTTCACAAACGACTTTATTTTTCTACTAGCACGAGAGAACGGGAGCTGGCACTGAGCCCACGGGAGCAAAGCTAAGGCCGCGCCGTACCGGAGCGACGGGCTGGGTAGAATATTCTACGGTGGAGAAGAATGGCAGCATTCTCTTACGGAGCTCGTAGCGTAGGCAACCGAATTCTTCTTTGTGTGTCCAGTAGCACGAACGTCGACTAGCGCAAATCAGAAAACTGGTCCACAGCCCACGTGCTAACAAGCATGCAGCCATTCGACTCATCCCTCGGCAAGGCCGGGCGGTCCTACTTCTTAATGACCGGGCTGCCCTTCAGGCTTGGCGTGGATACCGAGAGCGTACGCGATGGGGCAGTCGAAACGCCCGAGTACTGAAAAAGATGAGGAACAATACAGAAGAAATAGCAAGGGGAAAAGAAGGTTCAATCACAACCAGCTCTCGGCTGTCTGAAGAAAAGGTTTCGTGCTACGTAACATCTTACCCTCCGGGCGCAGGTCGCATCTGAGCCTCGATGAGCGTCTTTCGTTTCCATTCGTCAACGGCCCTCCTGCAATGAATATCCGAATATTCGGAGTCTGGTATGGTTGATCGACTGGGATCCTCTCACTGCATGCAGATTGGGGGCTACCTATTCCGGTCGTATGTGACTCAGGAACACCTGGTTTTCCAATGACGCCCTCTCTCCTGATCATGGCTTGCCGCCAACACATGTATTGTACATCCATGCACATAGGAGTACACACTTAGAGGCCTGGAAGCTGGGTCGGAGCTGACCTTGTCTCTACCATTGCAGCATCATTATTACGCATGCACTGCTTTGACTGTCTGCTTCATTGTCGCCTGCACACATAGCACAGCTCTGATACGTCCATATTGACCTACCTACCTATAGGTACGTGTAAACATGTGTGCACAGCCGCCATCACGGAAAATTCAATGCATGCCTATCGTTACCACTGGGCTGGGTGGTTACTCTGTTTAGACGCATACCTGTACATGTACGTACTATGTATGTAGCTCTGGTTATCCGGATTCCGTGGTGGTGCCAGTGCTCAGGTACCTTACGGTTCAGGTGGGCAGAGGCAACCAGTAACCTTCAAGTGCTGATTGTCGAATTTAGCGATCTGAAACGACACATCAAATTTCTCGAGATTACCGGGGTCTCTTCAGTTTCTCCACATATTTTGGAAGTTTTTGTCACACTCGAGATACAGTAATGCATCGCCCGTTATGTGGAGTACCAGGAATCGATCATCAGCAATGCAATGCGCATTAAAATCGTCAGATTACGCAGGCAAAATCATTTTGAGTTGTACAACGTATCGGCCGTACGACTTCTCGAGGCCGAGCAATCTAGACTAGTATCAAGCCCGTATCACGACGCCAGCAAGGTACTCTTTTTGAGAGGGGTAGGGATATGCCGCCACTCTCTGAGGAAACGAACTGGTCCTCAGAGAAAGAGGAAAGCCCGGCTTGTCCAATAGCCAAGATAACATGACATGATATTCATACATAATATCACACATTCTTGGCTTGCTCCTCCAGTTGAGGGGCTGGGGCTCTGTCTAACCCTTGGTGACATCAGGGCTCACTCTTCTCAGCACGACTTTTCCTCGCTTGTTAAGTCTATCACATCAAAATTTATACATCCCATGTGAGCGGCAGGGTCCGTTCCGTCAGCCTCACTCAAAGTGACTTCCTACTATTCATTCTCTCTCTCTCTCTCTTTTTTTTTTAGTCCTTTTACCCCTTCTACTTTTCCGCTCCTACATAGGTCTCCTTGGGGTTTGACAACTCCCCCATATATGTGGAACTACACTGGCCGAAGGCTGGATGAGAGGGCCCCCGCGGCAACCCCTCCTTCTGTGATGTTCGCATACATCACCTTATCCGCTATGTATGAAAACATGTATAATTCTACTCACGTTATACATACGTTAGAGTGCTTCCGCATGTAGTTGCGAGCTCCCAATAAGGTCTCGACGGGCATTATCCCAAATGCTGCATGGTAATGCATCTGCATTCTGCGGAACCACTCCATTGATGACCTGAGAATAGTAGATTTATTGCTTTCGTCAGACCAAATCCCCCGAGCGTCCTGGGCCCTCGTGACCCTACCCCTGTCAGAACGCACACCGCTGCAAGGTTTACTACCCAGTCGTACCTCCTTATACTTCTTTGAGCTTGGACCCTCTTGATCCTTACCCCATTTGTCCCTTTTTCGTCTGTATTATTTTTGATGTTATTTTTTGTCTTTGTCCCAGGCTCCATCCTTGGACCTTGGATGATCGACGCCTTATCCTTATACACTGGCACCCTGTCAAGGCTCGTCCCGGCGCCCATATAAGGTTGGCTTTGCCGTCCAACGTCCCTTTGCAGTTCACCATCGGCTTCAGAATTGCACTCGGATAAAGGCTCACCAATACTTTAAAAACTATATCTTTCTTGCTTTTCTCTCCGCTCCCAAACCCCCTCCTCCATTCTGGGGGAATCGTCACTCAGAGTCTCCTTGCAGCACCAACCCCTCGGTTATTACACGTCTACCTGAGTTCACGAGGCTATAAGACAGACTCTTTCGGGGAATTGCGATTCCCAGCTTGGTATACTTGTCGTTAACCTCTTGACGAAACAAAAAGATATACCCCCAACACCGTCACAATGTGCGTCAAGGAACATCAACCTCTCGTCAACTCGTGCTGCACATTCTGCTGCAAGGCGATCGACTTTGGAACGCATGACTACTGCGGATCTAACTACGCCTGCCCGCGGTGTCCCTCCTAGTCAGACCATAGCTGCAAAATGCAAGCCACACGGGCAGCTCTAGAACACCGTCCGGGCTGAGGTCACAGTGCCACCGTCCAAGACAAGAAATTTTTCTCAGCCCCCTGTAACGACTTATCACAACGTTGCAGGGTAGCATTTGGTTACTTTGAACCCTGGTTCTTCGGCAGGTCCCCCCACCAGCTCTGGGAGGGAGAGTAAAAATTCAAAATCAAAAATGACTTGCTCCAATGGCATTTCTTCGGCTTTCTGACCGCCATCCGTAAGGCTGATCGGGCGGTGCCTGAAGAAAGAAGGGTCCGCGCCGGATACCGTGCCTGATGCCTGTCCTGCTGGGGGCCGTGGCGCACGCTGCTGCGACTTTCATGCAGTGCAACGGGACCATCCCGACTGGGATACAACGAGGGCATTCGTTTCGCGACTACAATTACCGCACTACTCGTTGCCTACGTCTTCTGGCGAATTGCTCACGTTCGCTTTTTGGGGGCTTGCTTTGGGCGCTGGACTGCGGGCAGCACTGGATGGTATTGGCATGGGGTCCGCGTGGCGCTATTTTTCTTTCCTCTGGACACCAATGGTATGATATCGTACACGGGGTGTTTTCCTTAGCATCTCTCCTAGGACTCCTTGCCCTCACTCGTTTCGTTTCGCACTTCATGACATCTTCGGGTCGCTTGTTACCGGTGCCTACTCAACTCGCTCACTGGCCGTGGGCACGCGATACGACGGTCTATAGAAGCAATGCTACCGACAGGGCCAACGGGGAAAACTTGCTGGATTGGGGGCTCTCTGATTTTACGGAGTGGACTGGGATGGTGGCGTTGTGTGCGTTGGGAGGGATTGATACCATTGGTTTTCGTTGCATGGAAGGGATCATCGTAGTATCGGATTATCTGAAATTTTTATACGTATGTCATGTTGCTCAATGGGACCGACGGGGGTTGCCCCGTCCGCTGTTACTGTTCATCTCCCGGCCTAGCGTCCGCTTACCGCAGCAAAAGGTGCAATGAGACAAGAATGATACCACATAAACTCCCAGACCCCATCCACGAGCTCCTATTCGCGGAATCGGGGGAAAACCCACGACGTGGAACCGGCCAAAAACGTCGAGGCCATCCTTTTTTGATTTATTTCTGGCACATAGACGCACACTACAATGGGTGGTTTAACAGATTGATCGTGCGTCACATTCGGAGCAAAGCAAGAGGTTCTCGAAGCGGCTTTCTCACCACCGTAGGAGGGGCTGCGCAGACCAGACCAAGGCCGGGCAACGTCAGGGTCCGGACAAGCACGCCCCCCGGCCTGCGGCAAATGGCCTTGCCAAGGATCTCCTCTACGACGTTGATCCATTCGGATCCTACTGAGTACGAGTTTCTCAGGTAGTCCACCAGACAGGCAGCAGCGGCTGAACCCGGGGGCACAGGTACAGGTACGGAAAAGGAAAGAGGACGCAATGGCTTACCGAGCAACAGCGAGACTACATGAAGAAGAAGCGCTACACGCCCACCCCAAGACGGCTCGTCTCCCTCCCGGCGCTCTGTCTGTCTGCACGCCCACATCCATCGCCCCGTCCCACTTCCTCCCAGATTGCAGGGTGAAGGGTGTTTGCTGGAAAGGGGAGCGGGCAAGGGCGGTGGAGTGGAGCGGGGGGGGTGTGGCCCGACAGAGGAAGATACGTAGGCAAAAGCTTACGGCCCTGCACAACTATGTATGTAACCATAGTAGGTAAAGGGGAGCAGGGGCCGGGACCGGGGGGGGAGGGTGTCTGCGGAGCGAGCGCCCAGGCACCGCGCCGCAACCCGCCGCATCGGGCGCCGCGCAGCAGATCAGCGCATGAAAGCGGACCCCACAAAACGAAAACAATGCGACGGTACCGGGGGGAGGATTTCGGGCTTACCTCTCAGCTCGACGTGGCTTTTGCGTTGGGCAAAGCTAAAAGAGCAGTAATAAAGGGCAGGCTGTCGAGAAGATGCGTGCGTGTTTGTCGTCGAAACCAAGACAAAGAGAAAGGCCCCTACATGGTGCCAGGTATAAGGCAACGAACGATGCTAAGGTTTGAACTAAGCTAGCCCTAGCACAACCTACATATGCCTTGGTATATATCTTACCACCTTGTTTAGCCCGGAAGGTAGGCAGGCAGTGTAGCGTATAATGCGCCTGGAGGAATGCGTGCGTTGTCTGGTGGCTGGGGGTTGTTTCGCAAAACGCAGATGGATGGCGTGCTGTCGAGTGGACGGAGCGGACATACAGAACAATTCGCGTGGCGCCGCAACGGACGAGTCGCAATTGCGTAGCTGCAGCTGCTGTCATTACCGCAACAACAGCAGCGCGCACTGCCCGGATACGTCAGCCGATGATCGAGGACCCCGGACGAGATTACCGTTATGGTTCTGCATAAGTCTAACCATTGGGTTCTGGTCCTCTCAAAGCGGCCGCATACGTTTCCCTCGCTCAGGATACCTTGCGCTGTGCATTCCCACCGCCGTCGAATCGGAGAACCTCTTGGGTTTCCTGACCCTGCATTTTTAGAATGCATTCCCGAAGTAAGTACGTACGGTACGTACGCACGCCAATAGCCAAGAGATCGTCCTTGCAGGGTTCTCTCGTTATCTCACGCGGTGCGCTCTACTATGCGAAGGGGGGGTATGGACTGAGTGCATCGCTCTATATTAGGAATTCAGCTCGCCAAGGGGGCCTCTCACGAGCTAGAGACCATCGTGCATGCTGCGAGCGCACCGTATAGGCAATGAGGATTCGCTGGCCCGTGCTCTCTCCCTCTAACTTGCGTGCCCTCGCTCCATACCACCGCAGGCGGACAGACCGTATCTCCGGTACCCTCCGCAGCCTCCGTCGTAACGGCGGCATAATCGATGCTGCAGCTTTGTCTTATATACATCCGCATCTGTTTCATCCCGCCGGCTGGCCGATACGGGTACGTATGCGCGTTGTTATTTACTATGATACGTAGAAGCCAGCAGTACGAGCATCTGCGCAGATATCGATCCGGACCTCATGAAAGGAGCCGGTTAGCTTTAGCTGCGCCCCTGTCATGTAACGACACCATTGCGCACGCGGGGCGATGATCATCGTTCGTGCGGAGGGAAGGGGGGAGGAAAGGGGGGCGCGAGCGCCACTTTTCCGCCCAGGGACCTGAGGAGGGAACAACGGAAGAGGGCGCGCGCCGAGGCATCCCCGCCGAGACACCCTCGGCTATCTACAGAGCATCGATGGTTACCTTGCATCCTCCTCCCCGTCCGGGGTAGCGGACGGAGCTATTGACATATTATGCTGGGTACTTCACACCATACCCATGCGTGCCTGTCTCAACCGACGTGCGCCTGCAGGCTGAACGCCATGGGGTGACGGCTGCAGCGGCGGCGGGCTAACCAGTTCGGCCGAGTTATTAGCTATCGAGGTCACGCTCTCGGTAAACGCTTGCAACGTACTACCGAGCGTAGCAGTAACAATGGGGTCCTTAGTGACAGGGCAGCAGCAATCGACACATGCCGGGAGGAGGCACAGTTACGCTACAGTGAACCACAGCCGTAGTAGCCAGCTCGTGCCGATTCCCGAAGTCCGTGTCGATTGGCCACTCCGGGACACGACGTGCGTGCAGACAGGCATGGATGAGCTAAGGGAGGAAAGTTGCATTCCGTGTTTTCTCCGGGATCGAAGATCCAACAAGGCGGGAAAGGGCTAGCTGCAAGAGGGCTATTGCGCTACGGGCGGCAATCGGGGAGGGACGGATCTGGGATATCCCATCACCAACTTCCTACCCAGCTAGTTACCCCCAGCTCCCTAGGTACGAAACGAAGCTACACAGGGAAGCTTCGGGGACGTACAAGCAATAAAATAGGCACGGGAATGGCACGGGGCGCGGGGAGCTTGCGTGGAGCCCGTAATATGAAGATCTGTTTCTTTAAACCCGCGAGGTGCTTGCCCTAAACGGAAACGACGGAAAAAAAAAAATAAAAAATAAAAATAAAGGCTCCCGCGCTTATGGCGCGAAAAGACGACAACCTGGTGGGACAGCGAGTGGGATTTGCACCGGCATCATCGAGCTGGGGGAGACCTGGAGAAGAACATGGGAGCCCTACGATATTAGCGATTAGCTTCCCTCAATCCCTGTCTTCCTGACCGGCCTCGACCATGTCAGGGGTTAAGGTTCCTACATATGTACGTAGCCCCTTCGCCCCGTCATGCTTGCATACCTACCGACGTCGTAGTCGTATTGGAGACGAGACGGTCGTGTGTCTCTTGCTGGGTTTTCTCGCATCGTTGCTTTATACCGCTGCTCTATGCATGCACGTCGACACTGGGGGCGGCGGGGCGGGAATCATCTGAGAGGTCATATATACATACACTCAATATCTATTTCTACCTATTCTAGGCATGGGGCAGGCATAAGGCTGGGATTTGCTGGCGGGGTCCTGGGCTCGCCTTTCATTCGGAAAGCGGGCTCGAGCCGGCCCCAGACAGTGGGTTGTTATGCACCGCTCTTGGCAAACCATTCCGACACCCAGCGGGCCGGACGAGGAAACGACTGTGCCTGGCGACCTTGGGCGCGGACCAAGTACCTACGACCGCAGCCAGCGATTGACGAACTCGCCTCGCTTGGTACGTATGTAGGAGCCCCCATGCACATCGCATGATTTCGCTGTCGCCAAAAGTGTGCACGTAGTGGTTTTCCGTCGCTTAGGTCAAAGCGGTACAGACCTATATCCATGTGAATTAATCGGGGATGTAAAATATATCACAGCCGTTGTCGCTGTGGCTAGGTTGAAATCAGACCATGTCACCATATGTGTAAGTAGGTGGAGAGTCACAATGCCGCTATAATCCCCAGACTATTGCCCCTTTCGGAAGCCCGCCCCAGAAAATTGACGGCGCCGAACTATTGCCTCGCCCAAAAGGGTATCGTTTCAAAACGCCATATCGTACATCATGGAAGGTCTCCAAGGAAATAAGCAACCAACGCCAGAAAGCATGATGAACCACCCCGAGAACTAATTTCGAGCGTTCCTTTGAAACGGCTGAGCCCTGCTGGTCACAGACCTAGCAACTTCAGCCTTTTCGAAGCAGTCCTTTTGACTAACCAGCAAAGATGTGATATCGACCCGATCACCAGAACCGAGATGTAACCTTAAGTAAACACCACATAATCCATCGAAGTGGTGCCTTCATTTCGGCAGGGTCATGTAACCAACCCCGCAGGCGGTGCGGGCCTCGTGACGAAAATCAGCATCGCCCGAAAGTGAACCCGGGACCTCAGTAGAGCGTGAGGAAGACGGCGCTAATCGATGACTTGTCATATTTCACATATTTTCCCCTGCCCTTGTCAACTTCGTGGTACCGGTCCCAGAAGCGATTGTAGAGGGGCTCGAGCATCTGCTGCATGTCCCTGGCGAACATCTGCCGAACTTCAGTTTCCATGTTATATGTCTTGTGCCTCGCGACAAGCTCATCGAAACTGGCATTGAAGGTTTGGAACTTGTTTTTGATGCTCTCCTTATCCTTGCTGTTGAGGCCCTTGACAATGGAGACAGACTCGGATGAGCCGGATGGGGGCCTCTGCGTCCGGTTCGTGTGGATCACATCAAATAAGTGAACCGAGACATCTTTACAGGCCTCGGAATAGAAGGCCTTCGCCTTCTTGAGCCAACCATCCAACCCGCTAAGCCTACCATCTAGAAGGGGCTTCAGGTCGGAATCTTGAATCATGCGTTCGATGATGGTGACGTTGTTCGCAAGGAATACCCCCAATACCGATTTGCCTTTTAGAAGTGTCCTCGCTTTTTGATCCAGTGACAACATCAATGCATCTATGGTGTCGATGCAGTAGTGCGCGAAGATCTCTTTCCCGTCCGCGCCAATGTCGAACGATGCCAGGCTGGGAATTGCGTCCATATTGCCACTCGCGCGCGCTCCCGATTTCCAGCCGCCGTCGCCAAGAGAGACCATGATACTCGAGATGGGGCGCAGGAACTCTACCATGGTTTGCAAGCGCTTCATGGTCTCGGAGACTATAGGTAAAGCCCCGCCATCTGATGGTAAAGCTTGGATGCTCCCCACTTTCCGTTTAGTATCCTCGAGGAGTTCGCCGAGCGATGATTTGGCTGTCTCGCGTACGGGTTTCAGTGCAGCCCCCAACGTAGCCTTAAGCTCTCCGGTCCGCGCTTCCAAGTTGTTCGATAGGCTGGATATGATTTCTGTTATTTCGTAGGCGAGGTAGCAGTCGGTGTTCAAGTTGGCCTTGATGTGGTTATTGAGCTCTCGAATAGTCCGCGCCATTTCGGCCAACGGGGCCTGACAAGTCGTCTGAAATACTGGTCCCCAATCTTGACGCATGAAGATGCTGCATATATTCTCGTGCTCTGCCAAAAATATGCCCTCCATAGCCCGCGCGTACATGCCCATGCCGTTGGTCCCAGCCCGGTAGACCGCGTCCGGACTCTTCTTCTTAGCCGTATTGACACTAGCATAGGCCAAGTTCACCAGGGTTTGTGATAGATACGGCCCTCGAACCTCAGCATAGATCTTGATGAGAGGGTTCTCTGCCGAAGAGTTGCCTGAAACGTATGAATTCATCAGCGCCAACTGGCTGATGCTGCTTGGCGATATAAGAGGAAAGGGCGTGTTTTTCGTGATGAAGTTTAGAGGCTCAACAGACCGGGGCGTCTCTGCCCGGAGCATTTTATCAAACGAGTTCTCGAGCTGTGTGTTCCCCAAGACAATCAGCCGCTGGAGGTCAGCCATGGTCTGTTGATTTGCACGCAGGTTCGAGGCCTTCATGTCCCCTAAGGCCTTATTCAAGCGCTTTATCGAGTTCAGGTAGTTGGATAAGCCAGCCTTCTCGGGTCCCTGGCGTATAATGGCCTCTTCATCATTCTTCGAGTCTGCCGGCTGCCGAATCCTCTCGATCGCTGCGAGGACCGAGTCAATATCTGCGGAAAAAGGAACCGATTAGCAACAGATGCTGCAATTTGCTTTCTCTACGCAGAGAAAATCATAAAACAGTAGGTAGCCAGCCGCAGTACTTACTGTTCCCCAACACTTGTAATCTCCTAGTCTCGCCACTAAGAGGACCAGACACGTCCCGCACGCTCTTCCCAGTGGCTTCCAATCTGCCAAGGCAGGCCTGGATCTTCTTATTCAGTTGCGTCGTCTTCTCCAGCCGCGAGTTGAGAACGTCGACCTCAGCGCGAGCTTCTTCATCAGCGGCATGCCGACTGCCACCAGTCAGGCCGACAGCCATATCGTAGATCGTAGCGTATTGCCAATGCGATTCGGGGGTGTCGCCTGGGGCAGCAGGAATTGGTAGGCAGAGTTTACAATACTGAATAAAAGGAAAACGGGCGTGTCGCGATAGGCACAGCTTAGCGTCGTTGTCGATGTGCGAGTTCTGTAGATCAAATACGTAGGTTCGTAGGTGAATACAATACGTAGTATGTAGGATGGTATGCGAGAATGGCACGCATATAGAGATGACCTGGGGAATGTGGTCGGGTTGAGGCTGGGACGGGTTTGGGGGGCAGTGGGGCTTGCTCTCGGCTGATTCCGTCTCCACTAAATCGCCCTTTGGAGCCCCAGGTCGGAAGCCCCTAACTAATGACAAAGGAATGCTACTACAACCCCTTAATCATACCGAGTAACGAGAACAGGGACATTGGGTATGAATACCGGATAGTAATATGGGTAACAAATCCTTATAGATGAAAGGACAAGGAGAAATAATTATTCGGAATCCATTCCATCCGTCGGATTCCACAAATATACAGTTGTTAGGAAGTATACTTACGTAGCTAAGTACTTGCTACATATGTAGTAGTGGGTGGCACAACCATTTTGGGGCGGCCCCTTCCAGGTTGCCGGGACAGCACCGACGTTACACTATATCAATCTATTATAGTTTAAGGTCCCAAATCACGAGGGATTCCACGTCTCTTGTTCATTGAATTTCTTGAGATATGACAACGGTACGAAGTCATATCCACTTTGATCGAATTGCAGTCCAGTGAGACCATGGATCAGCACGTCAACTTCCTGTTGGACGGTGCCTTTATGCAGTTATCTCTATCCTGCATATGAGGAGGTGTGTTCATGTTTCCATCAGGTGGCTGACGTGGTATAACTTCTTCTCGTGCCGCACGAGCCTACTCGATTTCAGACTACCCACCCGTCCATTTCGACCCGAGTGTGTTGATTCTACAACTTCCTCTCTTTAACTACCACCTGCGCCTGTTCAGAGTCTCCCAATCACCCATCCTCAGTCATACCGCATGCTTGCGGCGAAGTAATCATTGATCAGTCGGTACACCAAACTCGCGATCTCCTCAACCTCGGCCGCTGTGGTATTATAAGCCGGAGAAACGATTATGTGGTCGCCAGCAACTCCATCGGCTGTCCCGGTGCCGGGATATACGGCAATGCAGTACGGCTCTTTCAGACCCAGCTCTACTATGCCGGAAGTGACGCCAGCAGTTGCCGGGAAAGGTCTCTTAGTTGACTTATCCGCAACGAGTTCAATGCCCCAGAAGAAACCTCGGCCTCGGATGTCGCCGACGTTCGGATGCTCGGAAAGGAGTTCATCCAACCTTGTCGAGAGCAGACTACCCAAGGTAGCAACGTTACGTATCAGGTCCTCTTTGCGGATGATTCTTTGTACTTCCAGGGCCGCCGCGCAGGCAAGCGGGTGGGCCTGGTATGTGTGCCCGTGTGCGAAAGACCTTGACGGAAAGTTATTAGATGACTGGCCGGTGGGCTAGCGACTGGATCCTTGCGACTCACCCACTGCCGTTCGTGAAAACGTCCACGACTCTCTTGTGGAGAAGCAATCCTGCAACCGGTTGATACCCACCTCCCAAACACTTTCCGATTGTCTGAATATCCGGGACGACACCTTCTTGCTGCCAAGCGTGCATGGTTCCCGTACGGCCCATTCCACACATCTGCGATATAGTAAGTCCAGAGACACGATTAATCTTTCAGCAAGCCATAACCTTGATGCTTGAGCAAAGTTGTGATAGAATAACAACATAAACCAGGAAGCTCCTAGGGGAGTACACAAGGTGGCAGTCACTCACAACTTCGTCTAATATCAGCAAGGCGCCGTACTTGTCACAGACAGCTCGCATAGCTTGGAAGTACCCAGGGACGGCGGGGACGCACCCGAGCGCCTAGCAGCATCTCAGTAAAGCGTCGGCAGTCCAAGCTTCGGGTCACCTACGGCTCCCACAATGGGCTCTGCCACAAAGGCGCATACATTTCCAGGGCCGAGTTTTTGGAATTCTTCGTCTAATTCATCGGCCAACCTCGACACGTACTCCTCGTCAGATTCCTGGGGGCCCTTATGTCGGTAAGCGAAACACGGAGACACTTTCGAGATGTTATCAAGCAACATCGGTTCGAACTTGGCTCGCCGACTGGCATGACCTCCCATCGAGAGAGCGCCAAGTGTGGTTCCGTGATAGGACTGCTTCCGGGCGATAAACCTTGTTCGGCTCGGCTCAGGCGGGTACTTCTCGAGGAAGAACTGTCTCGCCAGCTTCATCGCGGCTTCCATGGCCTCGGAGCCTTGCTCACTTAGTCACCGCCGAGAACTTTTAGCGGGCGTTTGTACTGACCTGAGGCGACAATATACGCACGACTCATTTGGCCGTCAGTCGAATCGACCAATTCTTGACAAAGATTTTCGCACACATCCGTGGTGTAGAACATCGTCGAGGCATACTCGACTTCTTCCAACTGGGCAATCATCGCTTCCTTGACCCGATGGTCGCCATGTCCGATGCACGAAACTGCGGCTCCTCCAGCGGCATCTAGTATGCTGCGGCCGTCAGCTAGGATCAAGCGACTCCGCTCGCCTCGAATCACCCGAGGGAATGCCTCATGGATATTTCGATAGAGCACAGCTGAACTATCTGGCAACGTCATGGCTTGCTCTAGCTGGTGCTGGTCCAGTACGATACTGCCCAGTCTGTGTGTACAGTTTGGTCAGACGAATTGTGAAACTGCGATAACGGGATTGTGGAATATATGTTTGCTACAACCCGCACTAGCTTCTCTTACTTCGGTAAATTCGAGGTCTACGCTTGGACCTACGAACAATGGAGCATTCTATACGGAGGCAGCCGGTTCTTTCAGAAACGACCCCACTAAAACAAGCGCGGGTGCTCTTAACGATCGGAGCGCCCTGTCCGAATCTATAAACGGCGATCACGGCCAAGAATGTTACCTCAGTCATCTATCGGTTGCCAAGATCATGAATCAGCCTGTAGGGACTCTACGGAATCGAGTACGCTGCTGCCAGGGCGGATTCTTTGGACGAAGAGAACTCGAATCTCTCCATCTGTCGCCGAATCATGCTGCGGGGCGAGTGTCTGTACCCCCGCCCTACACTGGTGCCCGCCCCTTGCTCCGACACGCTCGGGTTTATGGGGCACAGGCGTAAGGCCCGACGCTGCGCTGGCTTGCACTACTGTCATGCTACAGAAGGCAGTCAGGCGGACGGTATGAATAAGCACACCGCAGAGTCCCTCGTCTCCCGGGTTAAAAGGGCGCGCGACGAAGCGTCTACATCCGTGATATAGCGTTGTATGCAGGACGTGGTGGGGCCACCCGGGTCCGAAAACGAACTACTTTCGGCATGCCGACCTCGGGTAGGTTCGGCTGGCCCCTAAATCTTGCCAGCGCGATGTTTTATCGGTCAGAAATCTTCAGCGGGGCCGCGCTAATGGCTAGTCGCATATGAAGGTCGCATTAGTATATGCAACTCCCCCGGAACCCTTGTCGGCTTTGTTTATTTTTGTAGGGCACACTAGCGACCCGAGGAAGTAACTTTCGAGCCGGTTTTCGGTTGCGTGGCCCTAGATCGCTAGGCGCCTTGTATCTTCGCGAGGCAACTGAGCAGCTTGACCGCCCGCGATGGTACGAGACCACGACATTACTGCCTGTCAAAATGCGTACGAGACTCCGTTGGTGGTCTTGGCCGAGCTGGAAGAAGATCCGCACGAACGAGAGCTCCGGTCCGATCCGAGGGTCGTCTTGGACATGCAGTTAGCTCCGCCCCAACTTCGAATCCTACCCTCATAATATGCGCATACCTGCAGAAACTGAGTTCGGTAGGTGGATGACGCGGACTAAGTTAACTGAACTTGCGAGAGCGGGCGAGATAGCCACTTGATCATCACAGCGGTGGGCATCCTCCAGGATGTCGCAATCCGATCTTAACCGCCCGCTGGATCCGTGTGGTCCGTACAGACGCAACCCCCATGCTTTCCCCCGTGCATATTGACGGCTTGGAAGGGTTATTTTGCCGACAAGCTCGCGGTTATGCAGGTAGTATTGCGACCCCTTGACAATCTTACCGAGACCTCCCTCGCCATCGTCGGAAGGAAAGCTTGGAAAGACCGAGTCGACTCAACCCATTCGACAGGACATGGTGGTTAGTCGGGTCGTGAGGGGGCGGAGCAATGAGCCTAGCGAAACGACTGTCGCCCTTAGTGATATATTGAGCATGCAAGTGTCTGGTGATGCCGAAGCGGAGAAGCTGTCGGGCCAATCGGGGAGCGTCGGTCATGTTGAAAGGCAATATTGAACTATATGGTCTACGTATTATTGGGCTTCGTTCGTCGACCGCTTTCGACGAACAAGCATCTCAGAATACCGCAACGTCGGGTTCATGAATTTTTGGTATCGATAATCGATATCGTTGGCTTGGATCTGGTCCTGGTTTCTTTGGTATTGGCGTTGGGCTTCCTGGTGCTGCTGCTGGTGTTTGGTGATGGTGGCGATCAACAACTGCTGTCTACCGTTGGCCCGGAATCCATCGATAACCCAGGGCCGGTTGGTCGTTCTGGTCTTTCTCGAAAAGAATTAGCTTCTACCAACTTGTGATAATGCCCATTGACTGCTATTCCTTGATGTTCTATCTTCCTGTATCGATGGGCCCTAGTCCATCGGTGCACAAGTATATACTTCTACCGACCCACTGGGGCTATCACGTGGTTCTATTCAATATAATTTGGAACGGACTTGGCTCGTGACAGCAACCCTCCTTCTGCTGTCTTATCTATATGCAGGGAACCTTTTCAGCGATCACAGCCGAAGAATTCTTTGGCAGCTGCAAGAGGTATATGACGCAGCTGTGGTATGTCTCACACTTTACTCGCGGCTAATGTGGCACATATTTTGTTATTCAGCTGTTGGCCGACCGCAACTCGCCTGCTGCCATGTTATGGAGTGTGTTCGATATCCTGACATTCACTGGCAGGAAGGCAACGGTAGCAATGGGGATGTCTTGTATCATTATTCAATCCGGGTTAGACTGAGCCGGCAAATCTCCTGACCGTTGACATCATGGCATTGCACATGGTAGTCATACAGGAGACCCCATGAGACTCGCGTACGTAAGATTTGGGAACCGACTTCCAAGAAATCGAGGCTTTACTTGACTAAACGTCGCCAAACCTTATCTCAGCTTTCCCGTCCTATCATCCAGAACCTGGCATGGCAAGCTCTGGCCAAAACAGCAGAGCCACGGCTACATCCAGTAGCTAAATTACGGCAATCGAATAATAACAATCTGGCCGATGGCAATGCCTAATTATTGGATTACGGATACGAGTTTAAGCTTATTTGGATTTGATCAAACAGAGAGAATCTCGGTCGACTTGGATATAGAAGCAGACGATGGGATATACTCGGGTTGTTATAGGCAGCTCAACTATTATGGCCTGAGCCTGGCAGGGGAAGCCGGCTCAGCTGGTATCCTTCCCCGGAAGGTTGCTGACCCCGCTTCCAAAGATATCGTCCGTCCTCTTTTTCCGATCCCAGACGATCACGCCGTCGCTCTTGCGCTTGAAGTACTCGATGCGATGCTGTGGGATGAACTCCTCGTCCGTCTGCTCCGACTTCCACTGGTCGAGAGCGCGCTCCCTTATGCCCAGGAAGCGGTCATCGTAGCCGACTATGTAGTCGCTGCTGTCCATCCCGGGATCCCACCGCAGCCGGCTGATGACGTCTGCTGACGAGCGGAATTTACCGGTATATGCCGGACGACTGGGGAGGGTGGTGGTTCCATGGACTGGCCTCTTCTTAGACTTGCCGCTCGGTGGTGCGTCCGCATCTCTGTCTAGTTGTTCGATATCTTCTTCCTCTTCCTCCTCCTCTTCCTCCTCGGACTCGTCATCGCCGATGGTGTATTCGCCCCATTCGCGGCCGTCTAGCCGCAAATGGCTAACTTCGGATTGCTTGACCAGAGATGCGCTCATCCAACAGGATTTGGAGTCGAAGTACTTCTCGTCACCTCGTATCTGACCTTCGAATTTCTCGAGTACCGTGCGTAGCGTACCAATAGTGATTTTCATTTGGTCTTTCGCCATGGACTCGTTATCAGCGCCCTCCAGTCGATCGAGACCAATCAAATAATAGCCCTGGTAGTCGTTGTCTTCTTCGGACGTGTCCCGGTCCACGAAGCGTGCTGGCCAGATCCTGGCATGCATGCTTGGCAGCCGCCTATTAAGATCTGTCTCCTGTATGAGCGACGCATAGCTTGAAGGGGATGCCCAAACGGCATAGGGTCAAATCTGGGACAAAACTTACCAACTAATAGCATCACACAACGGGATTCCAGCCAGCCCACAAAGCCGCTGCCCTTCGCCAGAGACACGCCCCAGAACTGGACATCGATCCTGACGTAGGTCTTGTACGCGTTCAGAAACTCGGCCGCGCCAGCCTCCGGCGCGCGCTCCGTGAGACCGTCGCCGCCGACGAATCCGCCCCACGTCATTCCCTCCTGCGACAGGAGAGCGCTCGCTCGCTTCAGTTCTTCGGAGATCGTCCTCACGGACGGAGGAGACGCGGTGTGGGCGGTGTTGAGGTTCGGCGCGTGGTAGCCCAGGATCACCATGGGCTCGCGCGGTGTCCTCACGTACCGCAGCCGCTTGTGGAAGAAGGGGTCGAAGGCCATGCGGGTCTTCCAATCGAAGCCCGCGTAGTGGTCAAAGAACGTCGTCAGGATCATAGGCACTGAAACGCTCTTGCCGTCGTAGGAGAGCAGCTTGCAGACCCTGGACAAGAGGATCGAAATGTGGATTCCGCCGAGGTACCCGAACTTTGCCGCGTATATGCCACGTTGCTTAGCCCAGCATTTGACGAGCTGATACGCGACCTTGAACGCAGCGTAGTCGGGGATCGTTCTCCGAATGTAGTAGAGGTCCCTTACCGGCTTCAGCTTAGCTAGAGTTTGCGTGGGAAGTGTGAAAACAGGGTCGGACGGGGACAACCGCATGGCATGAGGCCAGGTCTCCGCGATGAACGTCGAAGGGCAGTATTGTAAATCCATCTTGATTCCCAGAACTTCAAGCTCGAGCATCGTACCGGAATGGGCGTTAACGCGGCGGAGCACTTTGATACCTCTCGTTGCGGCTTTGCGCAGTCTCTGCACGGCCAACGCGAAGAATACCCGGGAGCTGAAGGGACCGAGACAAAGACAGTCGATATCCGAGGATGCAGTCCAGACGCCTAGACCGTACGAGCCGACTGGCACAACCACGAACGCGGGTTTGCCTCGACCATAGCCGCTTTCGCCGTCATCTAGGATGACTTCCTTGAGTAAGGCGAGCGCTGCTTCCCGCTCGTTGATATATCCTTCGGAGGGGAAGGCGTTCTGTTTGCTGAGACACTCCCGCAGCTCTGAGACGTCCGCCAGGCTATCTGACGGCGCCTTGACTTGTAGTTCAACCGACAGTTTGCTGCTGTCGTCCATCGTCTGTTCCGGAGTATCGGGCGCGAGTTTCAGGGAACATCTGACGCCCCAATGGTCACTGGCATAGGATGGTTTGCCTTGAGTGTCGCTACCATCATCGGCGGCAGCCCCACTGCCTAGCAGGCCCCTATTCTTCCCAAACATATTAAAGCCCGAGATGGTGAACAAGCCTTGCCCTTTGACTAGAATCCGGTCGTATCGCTGCGGTCTGTTATTAAACCCGCTTCCAACCATCTCCGCCGCTAGTTCATTCACAGTCGGATCGAACGTAGCACCTTCCTCGCCCTCAAAGACATCGCATAGATGCCTTTGATCTTCGTCAAAGCTGGAGTCACCGTATCGCACACGAGAAAACGACCAGGCATCGGTCAGCCCGGCTTCAGTGATCATGGTTTCCATCTCTGTCAGGTTGTCTGCCGTGTGCGACGATGTCGCCTTCTTCTTGAGCGCGGCATTGACGGTGTACGCGCTGGTCGTGATGTTGAAATCGCCCGCCACAATCCACGGGTTCTCAGGATATGTCTTCGAAAGATATTTGAGGATTGACTGTAATTCGAGTTTCTTGTTGGCTACGGAGCCATCGGTGAGACCACATGTTAGGTGAACGGTTGATAGAACGGCAGGGAGAAGGACATCCCCATTGCGCTTCCCGATGCTATCGAATCGTATAATCACCGAACCTTTATGGCGCCTCTGGAAGGGTACCCAGTCCCAAGAGAAGGACAGCTTGCTGAGCACCACGGTATTAAGATGGCTAGGTAAGGGTTCGATATCAGATTGTTCGGGCGGCCCGCACGAGGCGAAAGGATACTCTTCCCTAATCCTGTCGTCTCTTAAGAGATACGAAAGAAAATCATCTGTGACTTCCTCCAGCGCAACGACGTCTGATACGCCTGACTTTCCCAGCAAGTTCTGTATAACAAGGGGGTACCGGTGCTGGGAGGGAGGATATTCGAATTCGGCCAGAACATTGTAGCTGGCGACCGTTAGAGACTGCGGGACCGACTCCTCCTCGAGTTGCGATGGTGGCCCTGGATAGACTTTCCACTTTTGCTCAGATGAAGAAAATACGTAAGGAAGCCGACTCGTATAACGATTCTGGGCTTCAACGTCGCGTTCTGAATCTACACCACCTTGGGCCAGTCTCTCTGTCCCATAGATGGCAGTAGGCTCGGCCATTCGAGTTATTGATAAATTCGCGAGATCGATAACACCCCATACCTTCATCTTGCTGGTAAGGTTTCCGTCAACCTGCATCCGCTCGCGGATCAGGATATGGAGTTCTTCAACATCCCACTCCACCGCGGGCAAGAGGCTAGCTTTTTTGAGCAGAAACTTATGTGACGAAGAACTCGCATCGTCGCTCTGTCCGATGGTCATATGCATCTGATAAGAGCCTGGGCTCTGTCTTAAGGCGCCCAGCACGCGATTTCTGAGCTCGGAAAGACCTGCGGCACGCGCCGGGTCCTTGTCACAGATGAATATCGTGCAACCCTGTCGATGAGAGAACGCGTCCGCTTCACCCAGCCGGATGCGCACTTTTGGGGCCCCGCTGGCCTCTTTCCAGGCCCTCAACTCCGATACGATCATTTCTGATGCCGAAGATAGACTATCCACTCCGATAAAGGGATATACGATGTTGACGTGGGGCGGCCATTTCTCGTACGCTTTATCGTAAAGTATTCGTAACCGATCGATGGACGCCCACGTGTGCTTTGGTGGAATTAGACATAGTGCTGTGTCATAAGAGCCGACGGGTAGCGCTGCCGGCTCAGAAGTCGCTTCCGCTGTCGCCATGCTATTTAAGAAGCGTGTCCTTCTAGGAAAATGATAAGAATATGACAAAATCTAGAGAATCCGGGAATTTGATAGTATATGCGTTGCTAGTTATGAGAAGCCGGGCACCGCTTGACTTTGGGGGAAGTTTGAAGCCAAGGCTGAATTTTGTCTACTGATTAATCGTTCGGGCGGGGACGGTTCAACAAATTGGACGGTACGCAGCTTGGAGATATTATAAAGGGAGGCCTAGATAATAAATCACCTACATCAAGGGTTGCTCGTATAACATACGAGAAGTAACTGTTTCGCGATACGATCATCGTCTAGTTACCCGCCATTGAAGGAACAGCCAATACGATGCATCTCATGCAACTGAGTAACCCGGCGAGTGAGCTCTGGATACTTAGTGGCGCACAACAAAATGAATCATAATAGTATCAGATTGGCAGCGAATCAAAGGTTCACAGCTGCGGCCTTTAATATGGATCAATGGTCGCGAATTTCTATCGTCTTTTTTGGCGGCTCCAAAGGTGCTCGGAGTGACTCATTACAGTGGACAAGAGTATTTCCTCCGGTTCATCATCAGGAACAGGCTTAGCGCTGTGGCTATGTAGCATTTAACGGCGCTGGACGGTGGCTCGACCACCACCAAGCCCAGGGGCTGGGGGCAGTTTATGGGGCTCCCGATATCCACACTCAAGGAAAACTAGAGGCCGGGCCATGAACGGAGATGTAAGCAAGGGTTTCTTTTTGTTTACATGGGCGCATGGATCAGTTGATATATCGTTGGGTCCAACCCACTTTGGTTTCAAGTTTATTTCAAGGTTGTTGGTTTGGTTTTCTCAGCATTTCACCGTTAATTGTTGTTGCTAAGAGTCTCCTGTTACGTAGAGAGCATCGGAACCTTGAGTAACTAGGTCATACGGTCAGATCCAATTCTACACGACACCAGGTGTCTTCTGCGAGGGGACAACTGGGTGGAAGATATTTTGACGAAATTCCACTGGTCTTCAATATATACCATTGTCCGGCTAGATGGCTAGCTCCCGACAAAACTACTTTTGGCGCGCTCGCCAAGGTCATCTTCTGATGTAGTACACGATAACTATGCCCTTGAGGAAGATGTAACGCTAGTTGATGGTCTACACCGGTGGGACCCAGGAGCTTCTGCGCGTTTGGGCTGAGAAGAACGACACGTAAGGCCCTTGGTACACTTGATGGGTCCATCTCTTGAGCGTCTAGCACCCAGGTAACAGTATTGTAATGCCTAAGCAAAGGTTGTCAGACGCCTGGTAACATAACCCGGCCACTTGTGGAAATGCGCAAAGCCTCCGAAGGCCAGAATGGCACATAGCTGTGACTTTGAAGGGAAAGGGACCCCCTACTATGCATTGGATAGCGGTGTTGGGTGTTGAAGACACAAAAATACGAATTCCGCCACGGGGGTATGTTCTGTCTAAAGTATCTCAATACAACGGGTGTGCCCTCGTTCTAAAGGGGCTCGATTTGACACGGGTACAGTAGTAGAGCGGGCTAGATGGCGAGCATAAAGCATCTTAGCTAGACAAATCGCCCACGCATGACAAGTCGACGCCAAACAACCTCCTCGTCCTCATCCTGATGAATAGACCCGGTAGGCGTAGGCTCAATAGGTTCTGGATTCTCGCAAAGCTCCAGGAAATCTCGCTCCATTCCTTCCCCAGGCACAAACCCGAGATTTAGTAGGGTGTCGGTAGGCGCAGAGTCGATCCTAATCCTTGTTAGCTCGAACCGTCGTGGTAAAGAGGATAATGAGACCCAAGTGCTGAGTCAAGTATTCGTACGCACCAGTGGAAAGTGTCAGCATCGAAACCGCAGCTCCCTCGCCGCGGGGGTCGGGATGTAGAGCGTCCGTGCTGTTCTCCCTGAGATGAAGCTTCAGTCGATACTTCCGAGCCAGATCGACGGTTGAGGGACATGTCGCGTTGGGTTTGCTGGTGAAGGAAACTGTCGTATCCATTGGTGGTGCCATGCTCGAATGGTGAGGTCCGGTTTATGGAATGTGCTGCTAGCGAGGACTGGAAATTGCTGCCCTGAATATCCGTCTGCGGGGAGCTTGCAACATACCCACGGCGCCCAACATGGTCAACGTGAGAAAGGTGCTTTCTAATGTCCTCGCTTGGAAGATAGATGTCGCTCGGGTTTTGAGGGGCACCGTGAGGGTTTACGATGCTAGAGATCGCTGCGGGAGTTGGCGGTAATAATGCGCTCGCTGTAGTCACCACGGACCTAGACGCATCGACTTGAGAGGCTGTGTTTGGTGATTGTGACTTGGGGGTGGTTTCACGGTGTGCTTGAGGTGATATCGCAGAAGAGTGCTCATCTATAGGAGGGAGCATCAGATCCGCCGACTCTCCCTGCTCCAGGTACTTCCCAAGCCGGCTCTCATTAAACCAGCTTACCAACCCCGTCTGATTATCACTATTTTTTAAGTATTCATAATTGGGGATACCGGTATTGCCGTAAGTGCCGCTTCGGAGGATGTGCAATACAACGTCCTCGAGATCCGGCCTCGCCTGGAGGACTATGCTCCACAGGCGCTCACCATTCTGTCCCGTATAGCCGCTCCGAGGGCCTCGTTTACGCACGGGCCTGTTATATGTGCACTCCGTCCCGGCGCGCTCACAGACGCTGCACTTTGGGGAGGCATTGTCACAAGGCTGATGCTGCGAGTTGCAACGGTCACAAGCGCGACTCGCCTTCCGCTTCTTGGACACGCGCTTGCCGTCATCACTCTCACCATCACTCATAGCCTCCACCGTGCGCGCTTTGTGTGCTACTCTCTCTACGCCAACTTGGCGCAAAGTTTGGCTGGTAAAGTATATTCGGGCTGACTCTCAAATTGCCAGCATATGTGACATGAGCCCTAGCATTGGAGTCAATCCCACTTCTTAGTATAGAACAGTGCTCAAGGCCTCCATGTCGTGTAATTTCGCATGCTTAAGATAGCCTACTGAGCTTTATAAGCCGAGAATCCTTGTGGTAGTATGAGGTGGACGTGTGATCAGTCAAAGTCGTGAGATAAATTGTCCGCGGAACTGGAGGCCGATGCGACCGATAACGAATTGGCTGGGCTAGGTAACTTGTTATTAATCTTCGGGTTGCGAAGAGAGCTGTGGCTAGACGCTTGTGGCTGTGTTAGAACTAAATGTGGCGGTACCCGACCGGATAAAATGCTCTGTGTTTGCCGAATACCTTGCCGTCTCGGCGACCACCCCTCGAGCTCCGTGCAGTGATCTCGGTACGACGTGTCATACTATTTCTCGCTAGAAGTGAACCAATTTACCCATGATGTTACAATAAGAGAGTATACTTCAACCTCCTTATAGGAAGCAGATGTTCGGGTGGGGTTAAGGAATCGACCTCTTTTCAATGGAGTGTTTGCGAAGCAACAGGCTCGCTCACTTCGGCCGACACAATTTACGCTACTTCTGGTTTCCGGCAAAAGACTCGGAGTCTATGTCTTCATGACTACAAAAATCTTCTGTGCTTATTTTCCTGGCTGAAGGGTGTGTTCGTGCCTCGTCCAGCTTTAGCGACTCAAGCTGGGTCGCTGGAGGGATCAGAATCCCAGGGTGGAAAAGAAGAATAAACAGCGGGGATTGGGCTCGCGCTGGAAATAGCACAATATCCCGAGAAGATTTTGGAGAATCGACAAATCACGGTCGGAGGAGTGATCAGGATGTCGACCACACTTTCCACACTCATCCATCCTGAGCCTATGAGCTTGCCGGTTAGGCCGCTGAAACCGAACCACAGAATCTTCCATCCAAACGCCTCGATCATTCTCGTAGGATGCCGTGGTGCTGGGAAACGGACTCTTGGATTTATCGCGGCCAAGTACCTTCGACGGCGGCTTCTCACCGAAGAGCATTGCTTCGAACAGGCCACTGGATGTAGTAGGGCCAGCTACCTCCAAAAGTATGGGAAGGACGCCTTGAACTTCCAGATGGCACGGGTCCTTGCCCAGACCATCGGGATGAATCGAAGTAACTGCGTCATAGAATGTGGAACGGGGACGCTTTCTACGGAGACCCAAGCAATCCTGCAGGCCTGTACTGAAACGAATCCGGTGATCTACATCCACCGCGACAAGGAGTATATGCACCAGCTGCTTGGACTACCTCCAGCCGACGCGGAGCGTCTCCTGCGCGCTGATCAGAAGCATCGAGAATTTTCTAACCTTGAGTATTACAACCTCTTAGACCCTAGCGGTGAGGAAGTTGCGTCTCAGACTACACTTCGTTCGACACTCATGTCATCCGCTAGGTTGATTCGAGCGAGGCAGGATTTCATCAACTTTTTGGACTTGATTCTGGGTCATAGCCTAACCCGGTCTTGGATGGAGAATCCCTTCTCTATTAATGCAATACCACCAGAACATCGGCTTCATACATATGTGCTTCACTTGCGTCTTTCCTCTCTACTGGACCCGAAGTTGAATTTGGACGAGCTAGAAGCTTCTGGAGAAGCCGTAGAGCTCATTATCGACACTTGGCCGAACCATCTGTTCGATATCATCGCAGCGCAGGTGGCCTTGATACGCCGGAAATTGGATGTGCCAATCATTTACTACGTCGAAGAGAATCCGAGAGAGGAACGTCGGCGGTCACAGGAAGAAAGAGACACTGTGGATCTCAAGCTGATGCTGCACGGCCTGCGGCTTGGTGTTGAATATCTAAGACTCGACTTGGAAAGAAGCCAAGCATTAGTCACGCATGTTCTCGATATGCGCGGGCGAACAAAGATCATTGGGAACTATACGATGAAAGGCTTCGGAGCACCCCAATGGAATGACAACATTTATGTTGAACATTTCCTGCGAGCGCGGTCCCTTGGATGCCATATTGTCAGCATTGGCAGGTTCTGCATAGGTGATAGATCTGCGGAGAGCTGGCGACTACTCATGGACAAGATCAATGCGCTGCCGGAACCGAAGCCGCTCATCATAGCCTACGACTTTTCTGTCCTTGGGGTTGTGAGCGCAATGCATAACAGATCGCTGAACCCTGTTGGGCATGAAGCTCTCAAGGGTTCGCCCCGAGAATGGTTGGCCGGAGTACATACTGCTCGAGGAGTTATGCGGGTCTTGTTTCGTCAGGGGCTATTGCAGCCCCTGAATTTCTACACCCTAGGTTCTAATGTATATTACTCAGCGTCGCCCGCAATGCATCGGGCGGCATATGAGCATTACAGTAAGTCAACCCTCAGCAATATTGCCACAGTCTTGCCGTTCTTCCAGTGCTTGTGCTCCGTGTGGGTGGGTTCTCCACAGCACATGGACCGAAATATGTCGGCCTCTGAGCGAGTGTGCTAACTGCGATCGCCACAGTGATGCCGCATACATTTAATGCCAAGCAATGTACATCAATTGAAGAGGTCGACTGGATACGGTGCGGACACAACTTCGGTGGCGCTTCATTGACCGCTCCCTTCAAGATTGCGATCATGTCTCGTGTCGACCACCTTAGTTCTCACGCAACAGCCATAGGAGCAGTTAATACCCTCCTACCCCTTCGCGGGAAGACATCTTCAATCCTGGACCACGCGAATGCTCGAAACACTGCTGGAATTTCAAGCAAGTTCTACGGCGACAATACCGATTGGAGCGCCATGACCACCTGTCTACGCCGCTCTATAAGTCCCAGGAACTCTGTTCAGCCGTCACGGACTACCGGCCTGGTAATTGGGGCTGGAGGGATGGCTCGAGCCGCGGTATACGCTCTCATCAAGCTGGGCTGTCGAAACATCTTCATTTACAATAGGACGAAGTCGAATGCAGAGCGAGTCGCGGAGCATTTCAACAAGTATGCTCGAGAACAGAAACTTCTGGCGCGGTATAATGAGGACGGCCGGATCTGCCATATCCTTGATTCACCTACGCAAACCTGGCCAAGTGGCTATCAATACCCTACAATGATCCTGTCTTGCATCCCGGCGTCTGGTACCGACGATAATCCACCGGTAGATTTCAGAATGCCGCCTCATTGGCTGAAAAGCCCGACCGGGGGTGTAGTTATTGAGGTGTGCTATTCCCTTTTTCATAACTAGGTTTTTTTCCTCGACTAACAGGTGTTTCCGTCACAGCTGGCTTACGAGCCACTTATAACGCCTCTCGTCAAGCAAGTACGTCGCATAAGGGAACAGGGAAACCATACCTGGGTCATCGTCGACGGATTGGAGGTCGTGAGCGAGATGGCTATGGAGGCCTTCGAGCTCATGACGGGCCGCAAAGCGCCCAAGGCCTTGATGAGGAAGGTGTGCAACGAGACTTGGGAGAGGCAATGTGCCCCATTTCAACCTCAGAGGTGAATGTCCACGTCTTCGCACGTCTGGCCTGGGATAAGCGGATCGCCTCGGCCTCCGCTGTAAAAGTAGCAATCGTCAGTTTGGCAATCACTACATGCTGGGTGCGTTTCCTAGCTCCAGCAGCATAGCGCCGATCTGGGATATCCCGGTTTCCGGCTCCCCGTTCTCGTGCACGACGATCCATAACGGAGCTTTGACACCGTAGTACAAAAACTATACCTGCCATCGCCCCTTATATCCAACATTGGCGTCGATAACTCCCGTCCATGCTTGAGGGAACCTGCAGCGCGCTAGCTTCGCTCAGCCGTGGAGTCGAAGGTGTGTCCTGGATCCACTCAACACCATGTCTTCTTGTGCTGGCGCACGGTAAAGGAGTCTGCATAAACTGCCGCGGAGGTAGTCCTTCTCATCAAGCAAGTCAGGCATAATCAGCGAGTATCATATTCCGCGGGGCTTCAAGTACCTTGACGTCGGACTCAGCGTCATTATACGTACGAAAACTGGCTGCTCGCCTCCAATGCTCAAACCCCGGCCGAGTTGTCTGTCTCTAAAAGAGGAGGATCAGTCCCTATTGATTGCGCCGGCACTAACGGGAAACCCTGCCTGTAACAACCGCATCCTACGATTCCAGGTCAAAAGATACTTCAGCACTGCCAGCTATTGGCTTTTTGCATCTGAGGCATGGGGCCTTCCGGGCTTGAAGGGCTTGGCTTCATATTGGTTGTCTATTAGGAACTCCTCTATGTCATGTCCAGCTATACTCCGTCTTCTAGGGTTTCTGCTTATCTTGCGAGGAATGCTGCAATCTAATCAATATATCATGTATTCTCTCAGTCGTAGCTTTACCCGCTGCTCACAACCGGGTGACCATATGGAGACGGGTGGGATATATCACAGGCCTAGTTTAGCCAATCCGAGCAATAAGCTACCAGCATGATTCGAAGCGGCAGGGGCAAGCTCATCTTAGCTTCTTGAGGAAAAGAAGGCAACTGGCCAAAATGGTTTGAGATTTGCATAGGAAAATTCCAGGTATAACAGAAGATGCAGACGAAAAAAAACATACAACACCAGGGATTCGCTGGTCGTCACCGACCCAACTACTGATCTGGCGGTATCTGGCTTATCTAGGGGAGAGCGGACGGGATCCCGAGTTTTCCAGATCCTGTGGTCGTATGTGATGAGTATTTCGGTTAAGCTGCTAAATATACGACACGTTACCTCAGATGTTGGCCTTGGATGGTAGAAGTCGAGATACCTAGCCGAATAATGCGCTCTCGGCTGATCGTCGGGGCCCCAACCATAAGTCCGCTGCCCGACGTCACCCATCCGCCGCACCTTCTGTGGAGGACCATGGAGTGGAAGGGGGATGGTGCCGGGCGACCGGCGGAGCATTGGAGCTAGTCAGTAGTGTTTCCGCCGCTGCTGGTTTCCGTGTTGTCCTTCTTGAAATGTCGCGGTTTACGCCTTCTCAATCTTGACTTCGAATATCTAGCACGAGGGCAGCAATGCAGCCGGCGACAACACGATAACAAGCAGAGGGCCGTTTTGCAGTCGGGCTCCAGGCTCTATGTACGCCGGGAATGGTGGCGGCCGCCCGTGAACTCACAGTCGAGCCTCGGGGCGCCCTCAGAGGCTAGTAGTGCAGGTCTCCCGGTCTAAACATTCCCTATCGTCACAGTAATTGTAGGCATGCGATCGCAGGCAGGGAAATCCGCAACAACAAGGATACCGACAGGCCCGTCGTCGCCGATAATGTTCAGCAGCCGGTTCTCATGCGATGTCCGATCGCCCACGGCTTCGACACCGGTCATGAGGAATAGCTACATCTTTCTTTAGCACATAGAAAGGCCAAGCCAGGAATTCCAAAGCAATTAAAAAAAAACATAAAATGGATAAAGTTTGCGGCAGATTCCATTAAGACACATTTTGGTTAAGGGGCGCAATCAGGTTGAGATAACGTGACCTCTGCTTACATAATCCACGCACATAGCCAGAGCAATAGCAGACAAACCCAGGAAAATATTCAGCTCGCTTGGAATTCTCACCAAATTCGTCGCTCTATCAACCCCCCTCTTCTCGATCCAACACCACGGATTTTAAGCCCAACCGGCCATTATTTACGGGTTTTGAGGCAAATTTTATTAAAATCGCGCATATTCACGACATTGGAATACCCCATGAAGATAACTACGACTTCACGTACCGGAGGGTAATGTTCAAATGCGCCCGGAGGACTATCTTCGCTCAAGTCCCCGGAACCGGGTACCGAAACTCCATATGACTTAATCAAGGACCTCAGTTGTTTACTTCAACTGTTATACTGGAATCGAGAGCCAAGCCGAACGCGGTTTATGTCAAAGAGTCAGGGGGTAGGTATACAAAAAAACAATGATTAGCGAGCTAATGTATAATGTGCGGTTGCCCGTGTACAATGAATGTGGTAAATAAGTCTATTACAATAACTCTCCAGCTTGCGATACTTGTCGCAAAACACTCAGAGGGAACGAGAAAGATCCAAAGTCATACGGATCATGTCCTGTTACGAATCGAAACCTCTAGCCCCAATATGAATTCTCGGCCGAGAGTATCGCGCTGCCCCTCCGAAACCCCAAACGTGAAGATGACTGGAGGAAGTGTACAGGGAAATATTACCAGAGCCGAAGAACAAGTGTAGGCCAGGTGCGATGAGGCCAAGCGAGTCACGCCCAATGCGACCGGGGGCAGACTAAGTTGATCTTGGTCTAGACCAGTTCGAAGCCGTCGTCCTCTACGATCCTCGTCTCTTCCGCGACGGGCTGGGGACTCTTCCGCCGGAGATCTCGCCGGGCCTTTCGACCCTTGAGAGGATCTCCGTTGACATCTAAGATCTCGTACTCTTTCTCGACCAGCTTCTCCGTCTCTCTCGGGTTCGTCTTCACGAATATGTCAAGCGACAGTGGCCTGCCCGGAGTATCGGTTCTATCGAAGCTGTACAGGAAGTTATCCGGAACATCTAATCGCCGGTCGTCGGGAGAAGGCAGAAAATCGTGGATCGATCGCGAGATGTTAGAGGGATCATTCAGTTCCACCAACGCGTCACATTTTGCACGTGAGTGGCTCTGCAGAACGCCGTGCGCGGCCATCCCGGTTCGCGGCTTGACGATGTTGCTCGACTGGCGGTGATTGCTAGAGACCAAGTCAGTACGGCGACCGGTTACAATTAGGGCCTTGGCGGCTTGGTGTGACTTACTACAAGCGCTTTTGCGGCCGAACCTTTGCTTGTTGACTGGCGCTGCCGGTCAGCCTGTCGGGGTTCCAGAGCTGGTACACTCCCGCGGAAGACCGGGCTCCCAGAGACCACTTCGCCTTGTTCTCCTTGAACCGCTTGGAGTCTTGGGCAGCGCTTCGCAAATCCCTGGTCTGTTCAAAAGCCATGCTTGGTTGTGACCGATGCAACAGATGCGGATTCTTCAGATGTATGACCGTTGTATAACGTCTACTGGAGGATGCTGAGTTTGCTGTGGCGATACTTATACACTTAGGGGTCTCTTGTTCCTGATGAAACGACGATGCAGCAAGACGACTCAATGGAATAACTAGGAAGTGTTGAAGCCCAAGACACTAGGTTCTGACGATGACGATGGGCGACTGGAGAAGATAGGAGATGCGAGTAAAGCAAGTTATGGAGATGGTTGATGATGGATGGTTTGTAGGGTTGAAGAGGGAAAGGGGGGTTTTACAGGAAGCACTAGGGGAGTTCTAAAAAGGATGAGACCGAGTCACACGGCGGCTATGTTGATGAGGTAAGGCAGATCCGGTGGCTAGTTGCTTGACTGTTTGCAAGGGGAGAAAGCGGCTTTGTCTGGAAAGCGAAAGAAGCGTGGATTAGCAGCAAGTGCACCAACAAAGTCAGGTGGAAAGGGGCTTTGTTCGCAGGTAAGAGACAAAAGAGTGAGTATTGCCCGTCGGCCGATGACTCAGATGATGATGGTGATGACCGGCGTAACTGTCAAAGGAGATTGCGCAGTCGCGATTGGTGAGGTAGAGCGAGCTCGTCCAGCTTGTCTGACTCGAGTCTAATCTTATCGATAGCGGCAGCTTGCGTCCAGCGATGACGTTGAAGGCTTGATGGGAGGTCTGCGATCTTCAACAGAACCCCGTTACATAAAGGAATATAAGGCAGGACTGGAAAGCTTTGGAGTTCTATTGTTGTTTGATGAATTGTTCATGTGTTGGAACCACAATGAAAGGGGAAGAACAGTAAGAAGACGGCCCCAAGCGCACGTCCCGAGGCCGCTCCCAGTACCTAGTCTTATCGCTCCGCCAGCTGGCTCTCTCTGGCCCCATACTAATGATAGGAGGTAGACCGGCACGGGTAAGATACCAGATAGATCGCGAAGCACGTGGTTTCTAGCTACATAGGTACATACATACCACATGTACAGAGTAGACGGAGAGCGCCGTATCTAACATTGGGAGTCACCAGTAATCTTCGCGCGCACCCTTAACGTAAATCTACAGAATAGGGATCCCGAGCCACCCTCGGGGGTCACTATATCTGTGTGTCTGCCTGGTACTGTTCTTCCGCTGAATCATTGCCGGGCTGATAACGTGCTGGGCAGCCTTGGTTACCTCCACCTTGTGACCCGGTTTGCCTGTGTGATTTGGCGACAGGGCGTTGGGGGTCTGCGTGGGCCTACTCCTACAAGATAAGGATGTAACCGCTTTTCATTTCGGTTTTGATTGCGTGCGTAAACTACATATACAGGCAGGAACCTAGTTGAACTGCCTAGCTGCCTACTGCCTGAGGGCGAGGTAGATAGATTGCATGCCTCCGTACTTTCATGGCCGTAGCATACAATAGATCGACATCAAACCGTTGTTGGTCGGCAATCTCTCCCTTGGTCTTGTGGCTTGTTCGTTTGTACAGTTTAGCGCCGAGGGCCTGCGCAGCATTAACTTTCTCGCCTAACCCAATCAGGTGGTCTCCCGGCCCGGTTTCTCGAGGCGTTCAACGTTCAGCTCTGCTGGCTGACCGATGACGAAAGTCAGGTGGGCCAGCCCAAGCGCCAACAACATCTTCGGGACCCGAGGCGCTATTGGATCACCATCGTCATTTTGGAGGAAAGGGTGTTGTCGGCGGCCTTGTTCTTTATGGGTTCAGGGTGGATGCGGATCAAGCCCGGGCCTTCATTGGCGCGATGCTATTCGTCGTATCGCAAGCCCATCGACCAGACAGTACTGCCAGGGCTCCCGACAGAGACCGACGTGAAACGATGATTACTTAAGTAGGTATGCGCCTCATCGCGCAATGTCACGCCGCGCTCCCAGATTACGTAGCTAGTCTACAATACATCCGCATGTGGCCGGCATAGGAGGGCATGCCGAGGCTCGCGATAAGGCAGAGACAGATCGGATACCACCCATGTATCTCCATGTGTGGATGGGACACTGCTATCGCAATGTAGGTGGGGAGTAGCAAGTAAGGCTTTTCTATATCGACTGAGGGTTTCTACATAGGTAGATAGTTTCTGGGTCTCATGATTGCCGATTTTTTTTCCGCAGATCCCCGTCCTGTCTCATTGCCGTACTTAGAGGCAGGCACCGCAGTGATGCTCGGGGTAACCCCAGCGCTTACTGTGATAATATAGGTGCGGTAGGCTATACGATCCGGTCGCGTAGGACATTCTGCCTGGGAGCAATGCTACCTCCAATACATAGGCAGCGAGGGATCACGCATATTACCCTTACAACACCTGTGACCAGCTTATGTAAGATAATAGATAGTGTCGGATAGAGTGATATGGTCGCCAACCAGTCGCAAGTTGAATTTTAAAGCAGTATATTGAGTTATTTCTATCTACCAAATCTAAGAAACATCACTTTCAGCTATACCCACAAAGGAATCGCGGTGGTCTAATTCTAACATATCATCATGCGGAGGTGTATGGTCTCGGGCTTCCTCGAAGTGGTGCTGAGATACCTACCTCCCAACTTCTTCGGCTTCTTGACGCCGTCGGTTATTGGAGGCTTTCTGCCTGGGAGAGGACGACAGCATGGTGAGCATTCCGTAAGAGGGCCTAGATATGCTCGTATATAAGAGAAGTCTTTGTCCTCGTGAGATGCACGTGCCTCCATACTCCCCTCTGGTCTTGGCAGCTAGCCCGAAAAGGGGGCCCAGGACAAATTCGCGAGGGTATTCTTGACATACTTGTTATCAGTATTTTTCTAAGGGGCAGCTGGAGTGCCTTTGATGGAATGGCAACAGTACGGAGTAATGCTATGCTTATCTATAGAAATGTTTAGGGAATTGCCCGATATAACCAGAACTAGCCAGGATCGATCGTGCGTGATGATGGACTAGCGATTGCACATCCCTCAGCCGGCGTTCACCTCGATGGATACCGCCAGGTATTCATTAGAGCCAGTCCCCAAAGGAGCTTTATTTTGCTATACTAGACCACGAGAGGTACCATTGACGCAGGGCCAAGGTGACTGTTTTATCTAAACGTTCGTGTTCCAACTTTTCCAGGCCGAAAATGTCTTTGATTTCAATTCATATAAATTGTAAGATTAAAGGTATATCCGTCGGTCACTATGTAGCTGCCGTTTATAAAGTAACCTATAACTACCGTTGCTGTAAGTCCTTATCAGTTATTATTAAAGGTAAGAATAACATGGCAACCCATATATGAATACCAATCTGAAACTTGACCTCTTTTCCATTTCCCGGGAGCAACCCAGCCCTATACTACGACACTCCTCGCCGGACTTTATATATAACCCCTGGTTGACCTTGACAGTACCCCCTATTGCTAATTCACTAAGACAAGCCATATATCTTAGCACCAAACGCCGAATTCGGCCGCCGAACGCGCTTTGTGATCATTAAACTTAATATATATAGTTCAATGGATTTACTAAAGAACCCGTAGGTACATGGCAGGAAGGAGGCATATAGTGTGGCGAGAAGTACCTTCCTGCCAAGGGCCCTGTCTGGTCTGCTATTCGCATACTGGCTTTCGGTCTCGTCACTCTTTCCAACATACCCATACCGTCAGCGGAAGGTTTGTTTGGGCTGCCGAAGCCGAGTCATATCAAATCTTTGGTTACTACTCTTGTCCAGAAGGTCAGTCAAGCTCCACTTCCATCCCTCGCCACTCTCTACCCGTGCTTCTGCGGGTTAACGTCCTTCAAACTCGCTACTCGGTGCTCAGCCTGTCGTACTCATCACTGCGTACAAGTCTGGACAGACAGCCTTCAGACGTATGACAACTCTTTTCCCGATCTCACATTATGTTACCACACCTGTCGACTCCACATCCTCTTCCGTGGTTTGCTTCCTGCTTATCTTCTTGCCGTCGCTAGAGGAGACGGGACCGCTCATCGATGTATTTAGGGCTCCCCAGCCCCGCTCGCCTTTTTTTTTTTTGAAAAAGAAAAGGGGGGGGGGGGGGGGATGTTAGTAGCTCTTTTGGCATCAACGTTGAAGGAGAGCCGGATACACCCTGTAATGACATGCTTCCCGGCGCCGAGACAGCCATGGACGACGGAGCCATTGCCATTGTGCCATACCTACCGGATGATCCGTCTACCCAAGAGGTGTAGGTGCTGTGGGTGCTGCCGGAGGAGGAGAAGGGAAAGGGTGTGGAAGGACAAGGCGGGTTATTTCTGTGATCTGCGAATCGACCGGAGTAGATTCATACATTGCGTACCGCGATATAAGGGGTGGCTTGATTTCATATGACAAAATACCAGCTAAGCCCGTATTCGCTTCCGCCGTCGTAGTGCAGTCTCAAAGTAGCGTCAAAGCAAGGGGCGAGGTAATGACGAAATTAAGAGTATTTAGAAATAAACATAGCGGATGCTAACGTTCATTCATGACTAAATACTCCACTAAATGCTCAGGAACTATATACATGCGCAGGTGCCCTCCAGTGTCGCCCCGGTATAAGCCGCGAGGGCTCGCTTAGGCGCCGGTGTAGACGGGGGGGCCCGGAATCGTGTACGACTCGAGGTTGCCCCAGATGTCGACGAGGATGCCGGGGTCGTTGGCGCTGTAGGCGCCTGGGAAGGAGACGCCCTCGGGGGTCGCAGAGCCACTGCCGGTAACGGTGATTTGCTATTGCGGGTCGCGTCAGTCAAAAACCAGACAAACCCACAATAGATAAACAAATGGCTCACGTAGCAAGACATGTAGAACTGGGCGCCGCCGGGCTGGCCCGCGGCGTGGAGCGCGATGGTCTCGGCGCGCAGCAGGTAGTCGCCGGGCGCGATGTCCGAGGGGATCACGACGTCCTGCTTGCCGCACTCCTCGTTGATCACGTCGTTGCCCCACTTGCCCGTGGAGGCGTCGTAGCCGCTCTCGAAGATCTTGAACCAGGGCGTCGAGCCGTCCGCCGCCGCCGCGTCGTCCACCTTGCTCAGGTACACCATCACGGGCCCGAAGTGGTTGCCCCCGATGCCCTCGTTCGCGCAGCTGCGGTCGCCTGGCTGCTGGTGCATCTCGACGGTCACCGTGGATCCGGCTTGAAAGAGCAAGACTGTCAGCGTTTTCGTCAAAGCGGTAGAACGTTGGGAGGACCGTCTTACCGGGTACATCGCAGATGCCCTGTGCGGGCGAGGGGTTCGCATTGCAGACGATGGACTGCCCGGCCACGGAGGTTACGGGACTGTTGCTCGGCTGCGGCATGGTCAGCAGGGACTCTCCTTCACCACATCAAGCGACAGCGCCGTCTCCGTCTTAGATGAAGACATACCGGCAGCCTAACGCAGGTTCCCCCTCGGTCCTCACCGCCGACCCACAGCTGTTGGAACGTGGCGTGGCCGAAGACCGCAGTGGCCAGTGCCGAGGCAGTCAGAGCGAGGGAGAAAGACTTCATCTTAAGGGCGACGTGGATCGGTAGGTATCGGTGCCTGTACTGGGCTCTTTAGGGGCTGTCGGTCGAATATTCCACTCCTCTCAGGCGGGCGGATGAAGCTCATATATAGCCCTTCCTGAGGCCACAGATTGCCGCTGAGCAGGGGAGCAATAATCCCCGGCGCCATCTCGGGCAGAAATGTCATATCCACATGGCAATGTATTTGGCTCAGTATATCAAGTATATCGCGGCTTGTGATCGGCTACTTCTGCGGACGGGCGCCAGGGAACTCCTCCGTCGGCCGAGGAGTCGGGTAGCGTTGACTGCCCATATGCACAAACGGATCGAAACCAACCCCTGAAAGCTGCGGGGGCTTGGTTCTCTCTCATTAACTGCTTATATTCTAGCGCTGAGAACAGGCGGAATGTCGGGAAGGCATGTTCGCTCGACTGCACTGTTGCCGGTCCTAAAATGACCAGAATCAATGTCGATCTCTGGCGCCATGGAGCAAGCTTTCTCTAGCACCTAGTCAGGAGGCGGGTATGGAGGCTCGACGGGATTTATATGAGATCCATTCATAAGACCCTAGGGCGGAAGAATTCATGATGTTCCCGTTTGGGCGAGTGCGAGTCCGCCTGATTGGACGCTCATGGAAGTTGATCGTCACCCTGCATGACAGTACTCCTCCTGGGCTAATTTATCCGGACAAACCCCTACCGAGCCGCACTTGTCAGGTTGACCTTACTCTCTTTCCACTGCATTTACTAAGTCATCCACACATCTAGGCTGAGACTTATATGGCAAGACCATCTTTCAAGCGCCTTAGACATGATAATTTCGGAAGGATCGAACTTGGAGGTCTATGCAAGGGTCTAGTACAGCAGAACCCTCGCGAATCTGAGATTGTAGAACGCTGCGTCTGGAGGGTTGAGGGGCTTGTCCTACAATTATCTGTAATGACCAGCACAAGAGGACTCGGTATACTCACACGGAGCACTCATAAGATAAACAACAGTTAAAGCTTAGTCAAAATTCAGTGTTCTCAGTATCATAGGCGAAGGCATGCATAGTCCTACGATATGTATATTGATATGACCCTTTTCCCTTAGCAATACGACCTGGTTCTTATGTTCCCCCTCTCAGCAAGGAAGAGCATATTTTTGCTAAGCATGGACTCGAGGTTGCTCGACTACACCATTGACCACGTGTATTGACGTGATGAGAAGCCTCGTTGTCACCACCATTAGAGTCTCTACTGCTCGGACATCACCTTCTCTTATCGTCAGTTGCTAGCAGGCCAACTTGGAAGCCTGGTGATTGACAATAGGCCGTCGAGAGGATAGCTCCTTTTGGCTCGCTTGCCAGTTATGTGAAGAGACAACTTCCTTATTGCTTATATACGCGGCAATTTCCAGGTACTTGGTTGTTAC
Source organism: Monosporascus sp. GIB2 (assembly GCA_004155935.1). Lineage (NCBI taxonomy): Eukaryota > Fungi > Ascomycota > Sordariomycetes > Xylariales > Monosporascus > Monosporascus sp. GIB2. The sequence continues at coordinate 26,505 of QJNV01000127.1, read as the reverse complement.
CTCGGCTCGAGAAGTTTTAGTTCGTCTGGGTGTTCAAGCCTTATTGATTACGTCTTAACGCTCTAGGCTACTACCAGTGTACCAAGGCCAGATAGAACTTTGACGCTGGCGATAATTTGCTTTGTATTCTGTGTAACGGATTCTTTCCTGGAGTCATCCCTTCAGATGCTTGATATTATTAAGGCCTAAGTTCCTGTCTTTAAACTCTACGCGCGGAGTAAAGTACTCAGCGCTACTAATTTCCCTCGCACGCCGCTAATCTCCGATTTAGAAACATTTAAACTATGTATGACTCCAGAAGAATGGCTTGGGTGGCAGGTGTAAGAGCCTAGACATACTTCTCTAACGACACACGCTCTCTATATATACCTGCGTGTGATATCAAAACGCTTGGAGAATTCAGCCTCCTTCTATTTGGCCGAACTGCATGATCATGTATGGGTTGATAAGGATCCGCTATTGTTGCTTGACTTACAGACTGAGGTGAGATGGAACGGCTTTATAGCCGCGAACCGCGGGATTGTTCAAGTATCTTGTTGGTTGTTTGATTCCACGCTTCAAGAACGTACGTTTAGTTAGCGTATTACCCACGTCGACAACGTTGGAGAAGAGTCTTAGAAGGCGCGCCACTCGTGTGACAGAGAGTCTCAATCAGACACATCGAATACCGGGACAGGAGGCATATGCATATGGCGACGAACGGTATCTGTATTCAAGCCTACCAAAGGGGACCTAGATTCTTAAATGGCACGCAAGGCTGATTTAACTCGTCCGCGTCGCGGTCAACCGGTTGCTCGTGGTAAGCTTCGCCCCATGGGCCGAAACTATGCGGATATCAACTCAATAATCTTATCCGACTAGGTAGGTGTCGCAGTCCTCCCGGTCCGGACCTTTTCCCACCAGAACCCTCCTCCGCCGAGCCGAGCCGCACCGTCAACAAGGGGCTGGCTTATTTGGACTTCCGGAGAAGCTCGACGAGGGCGTTGGGGTTGGCGCCCACCAACTCGTCGGCCTTCTCGCCGTCCTTGAAAAGCATGAAGGTTGGCATGGCGCGGATGCCGAGCTCCTGGCTGAGCTCGGGCAGCTCGTCGACGTCGATCTTGGCGAAGAAGATGTCCTTGAACTCCTCCTCGTTCGAGTGGCTGTAAACGGTTGAAAAAAGAAGCATGCGCGTCAGCTAGTTTGTTCGTCTCCGGAGAAATGAAGCGATAGGCGCGCGAAAACGGCGACAAGCCAAAAGCCGCAGTTAGGGAGGGGCGGCTATGTATGGGCAGAAAGGGAAGTAACGAAACGAGACATTATCATCACTTACTTGGCAAGAATCGGAGCGATGGCCTTGCAGGGCCCGCACCACGTAGCGAAGCAGTCAAGCATCACTATCTTGTTCTCCTGGAGCGCCTGCTTCCACTCCTCGGTGCTGCATCGGAATAACCCAGTTAGCTACGCACATCAAGCGAAGGGGAAAGTCGGATTCATGCAAAACAAAATGGCTGCTGTTACTGCTGCAGCAGCTATTGGTCGTATTCTTGCTTGCTTGCCGGTTGCTTTGCTGATGCATATGATGAGGGGGACAGATAGGCGGGGTAGCTCCAGCCGGCTCTCAGTTCTACCACCACTACCACTGCCTCTCGAGGTCTCCTTCCTCTGCTTATATCGCGGGGGAGAGGAGGAGTGGCGGGAAAGAAGAGGAATAATGAATGCGGAAACTTACGTCTGGATGTTGTGGACAACCATCTTGGGCGATGTGGTATGGAATTGCTGTTGGCGTAAGATTGGCGATAACGATGCTAGGCGCGAGGATGTTGTCCGGTTGAGGGATTGTCTGAGCGTAGACTGTGTTGCGCGGAGGAAGAAGTTTCCTGGCATCAAGGAAAATCGGGAAAACGGGACGGTATTCAAAGAGGTAGGAGGTAGCGGGGGGGTTTAAGTAGTACGGTAAAATACGAGCACAGCGCTGGAGGGTGACGGAATTCTCGAGAGCTACTAGGCTGAAGCGTCCAGGTACAAAGATGCTGACTTATTCATCTGGGATGTACAACCTGATTTGGAATCAAAAGGGCCCCGAAATGGAAAAGAGGTTGGCGAATTGACTTTGTCAGATGTAATAGTAAAAAAATGCGCTGTACCCGTTGTGATGACACCAAGGGCAGGTAGACAAGGTAATGGCGCATTTTTCTTCCAGCTTATTGATACTCCATACAAAGCCAGAGCTAACTGCAAGTACGGAATCCGTGCAAAGGGCGCCCTCTATCAGAGCCCCATGACGTAAGCCGCGGATTTGTAAGGGCCTTTTCGATGACGCGATATCCCATGGATCCCTCTGGCCCACAGGAGCTCCCGAATTGAGGGGCAGCGCCGATAAGATACGATGTACCCGCTCGGGGTTGTGTTCTGGGAGACATCGCCAGCTTGCATGTGATACAAGTGTCTCTGCCACGTCGATAAAGACACGTTGTTTGTATGGTTTAATTTGTCCTATAGGCGGGCAGCTAGAGAGTTTGCAAAGCGGCAGAAATGCCGTGTAACACAATGGAATAACAACGTTAAGGGGCATACCGGCCACACCTACGGGGTTCACAGCGTTTCTAAGCACGCGCCAGACTACTATGAGCTTGAAAAAGCTGTATTCAGACCTCCAACTACGCGAGAGCTATGCATTCGCATACGACGTGGCGGGGGACCTGCCTGGCCAAGAGACCCCTTTCATTGGTGTAGACAGATCCCGGCTCTCTCAAAGAAAAAACCCGCTACGAACGCTCTCTATACCTTGTCTGGCCCCAGCCCGATCAATCCGTACATACCTCAAAGGCAAAAGTCGCACAATTATCCCCCCCGAGCGCCGCTCTATGGGAATAAAACGCAAAAACGATACCTCGCCCCCTATCCCCTAGGACAACACAGCCTTCTTCCGCGCCGCCGACATCAAAGGGGCCCTCGGCGAGACGAAGGCTGATATGCCGAAAATGTTGCATAACGGTAACGCCACGTGCTTTTCCCGAATTACCAGAGGCGTATTATGCGAAGGATTGCCTTGGACACTGGGTGGACAGAGAATGTGGTATCAGTATCAGCCCACATCAGGCTGAAGAAAAAAACAAAAACTCTTTTGGTATCACAATATATGAAGAGAATATAAAAACAGATCCCCTACTCCACTGCCTGCGCCCAAGAAGAAGCAAGCAGTCATGAAGTCGTAGTTTACATGCAGAACAGTATGTAACGGATAGAGCGTGAGATCACGCAAAGGTGATAAAAGCCAGCTGGAAACGCGACTCAGGCGAAGACTGCGGCTCGATCATGATATCGAGAGCGTCGACGACAATTGACTTAGCCAGGAGACGGCCCGGTTTTCCTATTTTTTTTTGAAACTTTTTTTCCGTGCTGTTGTAGTCGATGGCGACATATAAGGAGAGATGTAAATGAGTGAATAGGGTCGGTACTTATGAAACAGAAGAAATCTGAAGGAGTGTGCCGAGGATCGGACGCCTCGGTTCGTCGACAAAGAAAATGAGTAGTCGAAAAAAGGAATGTGGATCAGCCTCTCCCCTGGTTTAAAAAGTGTCGTCAATGATCGCTATTGTAAGTCTCGTAATTGCCTGTTCGGTAGCTTCTCGCGATGAGAAAGTTACTGGCCGTCGTGATCCAGGTGCTCGATAGTGCTAGTACTTCTCTTATTCTCCCCGGATACCCGAGGGGTTAAATTGAGCAGCTTTGCACTACCAGCACTAAAGTTCCGAGCATGTCCCCTGCCGAGGTTGACGCTTGTCGCTCTCTGCGGCTCGACCGGCGTCACCCCTTCTTCGAATGTGTCTTCGCTCGCCTTATCGGCATCCTGGTCTTCCTCGTCAAACGACTGGATTAGTAGCCCTTCTCGACTCCTCATCGTCTCGCGATGATGCATTACCGTCGGAGTATGGCCTACAGCACCCCATCTGGCCTCGCGCCCGTCGTCTTCGTCCCTATTCGATTGAGCCTCTCCCGTGGAATCGCGGTGCAGCGGGTCGGGAGCGAAACTGTCAAGGTACTCGTCGTCGACGATAGCATCGTCAGTCCGTCCCGATGACTGGCTCTCGGAACCGCCTGACGCGATCCGATTGGGGTACGTTTGCGAGGAGTTGCGTAAGCCTGTTGAAGCCCTCTTACCGCCACCCATCCGCCCAGATAACCACGACGCTTCAGAGTCAATGGACGCTAATGACATGGACTGCGGTGCTGGCGAAGCTTGTGTCTCGTCACGGTGCAAATAGTTCGGAGTTGCGCGCATCCCCTCTTGGGATCGGCGACCAGATATCGGCGTGTCGTGGCGCATTTGGACGTCATCGGGAATGATCGGTAAAGGCTCGGAGGGAGGGGGGTCAGCTTCAGGAGATGTTACGCGCGAATCCGGGGGAGACAGCGGCAACTCGGGTAGGTCCTCCCGGAAGCGAGACATAGTACGCTTCGGCATTCCGCCACTTACGCGTCGAGGCACATAGCTGGGTGGTGGTTGGGGCGGCGGGTTCGCGAGCATCGAGTCTCGCGAAGTGTTCGAGAATGACGACGGGCCGGAGATTCGCCTATTTCTCCCTCCCCACTTGAAAAACGACATCCATGGCCTAGAAGATCCGCTGTCAGATGTTCTACCACCACCGGATTCCGCGTCCTCTGCCCTTAGAAAGATGGCCTGCGGCGGAGTCGATTCGGCTTTCTCGAAGTCGGATCGCGTCGGTGAGGACCGGCGCTTCTTGGAACGCATAAAGTTCATGAGGCCTGGGCTGGTCGAGCGGGGGGAAGGTGGCTCGGGGGCTTCGGTATCGGGTTTGCGCCCGGTTTCATGCTGAGCAACATCAGGCTGTGTAGACGGCTCGGCTGGAAAGCTGCTAGTACGATAAAAGTTATCTAGAGGTGACGGCGCATCCTCTCGGCGGATCGGTTCGTCCGAGGACAGTTTCTTGAACTGCTCTCGAGATGATTCGTATGAAGGCCGCATCTTCGACGATGTTATAATTGCCGATGTTCTATCGACTCCCGAGGTGACTAGCTCCCGACCGAGAACTCCTCTCTCGAGATTTTGCGGGGGAGGTGTACCACTTTTGGCAGCTTCCGCCTCCTCGCGCTGCTGCTTCTCCGCCCTTCTAGCCAGACGCCTTTCCAGTCGCTCACGCTCTTTCTCCTTTTTCATCTCCCTCCTTCGTTTGTCTCGTTCCATAAGCTCCCGGATATCTGATGCATCTAAGTCATTTGCTAAATCGTCTATCCTCTTGGATGCCTTCAAGGTTGATTCGGGTATGGGTCCCCGCTCGGCGAGTTTCTTCCTCATCGAAGTAGATCGCATCGGTCCCGATGTACTCGCCGGTCCATAGAGAGGATGCGAAGAGTACCGTAACGTCGGACGGGGAGCCAATGCGTCGAGAGCGGAGACCTTCCAGGAAACCTGCTCCGAGTCCGAAGAAATGGCCGTATCAATGGATTCCGGCACGGGCAACGAGACTTCCGAGGACGGATGCTCATCCCAGCTCCTATGAAAGGCATTTCTCCCCCGTATGCTCTGTCTCTTCACGGGGCGTCCGATAGTCCAACTATCGGTGGCAGGGCGTACGGGCATGAATTTGCTCATAGCCTTGATCTCAGCCTCGCGGTCATGATCCTCCTTTCGTCGTTTGCTGGACTGTTTCCCGGGCAAGTGCTGGCCGCTTTTGCGCTTGTTCCTGGAATTATCATGGTGCAATGTTGGTGCTCTGGGTATTGAAGCGCCACCTTTATTTAAAACCTCCCCCTCTCTTCCATCAAATTGACCAGTGACAGCGGGCGTAGACCCTGCAGGGAAAGATGCCGTCGGCTGCTTTTGAGCTGGAGCAATGCGTAACGAATCCCGACGTCCCGGCGAGAAACTATATGCGCGGCTCCTCCGACGCTGCAACTTATTCTCGCGCCTCTCTTTGGTGGATCCCGCGCCTGTCATGACAGGGTCGGGTTCGGTCTGTGTCCGATTCGGGGGTTGACCTTGTCGGCCACGGCCTTGGGTATCGACGTCAGCAGAGATGGGAGCCGTCCGAGATCGCTTGCGCCACCCCTTCCGGCGAAAAGGCCACATAGCCATTTTTACACACGTATCCCCTTGTGCCTGCGCCTGTGGCTTATCCTCTAACTTTGGATCGATGGATGAGGCTATGTCGCAGCGCTCGCCTTACGGCAGCTGTTATCGGTATCGGCAAATAGTCGGTACGGTTTGATTATCGCCATTGGCGCAGATCGAAGTAAACCATTAAGGTAGGCGAGTAGTCGCGGGAAACTCGATGCTGTAAGAGTGAGTGTGCGTCGGTTGCGTCCTAGCGTGAATGTCCCCTGTGATCAACCAGGTCGAACTCAACTGCCGATATGCCCGTGTCGCTAGACTAGGTAGATAGAGCGCGAGAATGGAGGTCGATTTGGTAAGGATTAAATGTGTGGGTATATGCGCCTCGCCCTGCTCAACTCATACAGTCATCGCTTTATTGCGTTTCCAGCGCAAGCAAAGGATGACGGGAATTGGTGCAAAAGAGGCGTTGTGGGCGGCCGTTGTTGGAAAGTTGCAGGTCCAGGATCGGGGATTCTAACTTAGACTCCGGGCAACCGGGCGCTTTACTGATGACTGTCAATTAGCTAAGAGAACTGCAGGTGGGAATTTGCGACGGAAAGATTAAGGTTGGAAGGTGATACGGGCGAATGTATTGCTACTAGTACTGTATGGAAGGTACATACCTACTGCAAGCCCCCTATGTAAGCTGTATATGCAGGTATTTGCAAGGTGGAATACGTGTAAGTGGATGCTTTCAACTTGGCAAGATCACTACATAAAGACGCATTAATAGAGATGTAGGTAGGCAGGCAGGTGAGTACAGCGGCGTATTACCAGTAGTAGAGGATGTAACCTGGGGTATAATAACGGGAACAGCAAAGGCGTCAATCGGGAAGGGTGGCGAGAAAATTGGACGGAAACGTCAGCAGAGTCCAAATCGCGAGCGCAGAGCTTGCTGGATGTGGATGGATTGTACGGTATATGGTATGGAGTGTGGCAGGGGAATGGAAAGAAACAGTAATAAGCAAAAATTTTCGACATCTTCCAAGCACAGAATCTTCTCTTGGACTGGCTACCTAGGACCGAATCATCAGCCACTCATCATTCGTCACTCGCTCGTTCACTCGTCCTTTAACCACCATGCAACAGCCATCACTACGATCACTGACATACATAACTCACGTATACCTAGTAGGTACGTAGCATCTCTCATTCCGGATTCCCCCTCGCAGCACCCATCAATTGAAAGAACATTGTCTTCCAACCAAGCTGGGTCAGCCCAATGTCCCGTTCTGATCAAATAGGTAGGTGCTGTAAGTATGTATTGCTTGCATCTCTTAAGCAGATTTAATACCGAATTATGGAAATATTATTGTAGGCAGGCACTAAGTTTGACTGATCCCGTGCGAACGGAACGCTCATGATTCATCAGTTGATACTAGGTAAGGTGGATAACTCCAGATATTCATACCTCTTCCCTTAAGCTACATGGCTTTTAAACGCAATACCGAAGGTTAAAAATGCTGACGGATCCGACTGTCGTCCCAGGATTTACCCTCTTGCCTAGAGTTACAGGTTCAAAACGGGACGATGCAGTCTGGTAGCAGAAATCCCCGGCGGCCAACCTCAGATTGGGTACAGGCACCTGCGCTCCTCGTTACGTAGTCCGAGGCCTCATCAAGTCGGGTTCGCTCGTTTGAATGAATGCCCAAGCAGGATTCACCGCGTACGAATAAATGCAAATCCATAGGAGGCCTTGCTTCGTCTGTCGCCCTTTATAGGGAGGGTGCTGCCCGCTGGTCATACAACTGAAGACATACTGAATATGATAATCGTGATATAGTTGCCGAGATCCTCTAATACAGTTTACCAAGAGTGACGCCGCGTACAACCCCATTTTCTTGACAAATTAGTTACCCAATTCCGCATTAGATCCAAGCGGGGATTACTACCTAGCCATATATGCACTTCGTATCTTCGACAATATCTAAAGTAGGGGCTTGCAATCTTGAATCCAACGTTACTGTACGTAGAAGATCTATCTGAAGCTGTACGGAAATAGCAAGCTACGTTAGACGTTATTGAAGACGTCATGTATGTGGTCATAGAATGCCTCAGCATACGTTTTACAAGGACAGGAACTCTAGAAATACCAGCTCCTCGAACAGGAATTATTATTGAGTATGAGGTCAGCTCGAATTTTAGTTCCGCAGAACCGTTGGGCTAAACCCAAATACAGTAAGTGCTGTACGTGTAATAACCCACCCAGATCCGGCTCCACCAGGCCGGCGGGAGCAAAATGTCTCATTGCTTCGTCCACACGGCAGAACTCTTTTCGCTTTACAATGGCACCAGTGGAACGTCCAGCAGTTCGTATTCCGAGAAGACGGAGAAAACGGTAGCCATGTGGCCGAAGCTTTCTTGCGCTGAACTCTGTATCGCGCGAAGTACCGGTAGATGTAACAGGCACTGCATTATCGGCATCAAACATAGGCGAGGAGAGATGGTCTGACGGGAAATGATCAGTCACCCCTCCTTCCCTGTGCAGTGCAGTGCGGCAGTCCGTGCCCGCTATCTTATGTACAAGCAAGTTCTGACCACAGATCCCGCTCCGATCGCCGTGCCTGAACCTGTCCTAAACCCTGTGCTGTGGCGCACCATACAGAGCAATGAGCAGGACTGGGGCACTTTCATTGGGCACGGCCCCTAGCAATCTCGAGTCCGAGCTCAGGATTTTCCCATTTGTAGGTACATGTACGAATGCAGAGTACGAAGTACTGCGGATATTATTAGTAGTCAACGATCCACATACTGTAGATGTCGCCGTTTAAGGCGGTTCGTTGTTTCTGATTGACTGTCACCCTCAGACTATGCCGTTAAAAGATCGATTGGGCCAGAACAGCTCGTATCGAGGTGATACCCCCGCCAGTTTACTTACAAAGTCACTATACCCAGCAGCCAGCTTCTGCAGAACTCTATCGAAGAAGAGCCCGCATCGTAGAGCGCTGGACATTCCTGCATGAGTCGCTCGTTTGTTATCAATATTAAACGTCCCAGTTGTGTACTGTCAGACTGACACGTAGGATGTTGTGCGAGGGGCGTTACATTTTCGTCCCTGCCGAATGCAGGCCGCCTTGCTGTCCCTGAGCCTTCTTGAAGGTGAGAGTCTGGAGCCATTGGGTGGGGTTGTTTAAGTTTGGTTTTGGGAATCTTGGCAGCCAAGCACGGAGGACACGGAAGTGAGAAGTGAACCAACCGTACCGCTGGGTTAGCACGACGTGCTGTTCTACATTGATAAACCGCGTGCCACATCTCATACACATAGACCACGTTGTCTAGCCACAAAACTCCCTGACTTTTCAAGTTTGACTGAACTGTTCACACGCAGGTCTGCTGAGCGCATTTGCCCGATCGAGGAACACACGTCAAGCCGACCACAGGCTGAGCGGAGCTCCTTGACAACGCTCGCCATCGAGATCGACTGTATAAATAGCTCCAGAGCCCAGCTTGAAGCATTTAGCTGCCCAACCTGCTGCCAACATCCCCTATCACATTGGGGTGAAATGTTAAGATGAACTCCCTATGACCTTGGACTACCCCTTAGTTTATTAATGAGTCAAGGATGAACGCTAGGAGGCCTCGGCGATCGGCTTTGTCGATCATGGAGTGTCAGGCGCTCAAGAGAAGCTTGTTGGTGCGCTCGAGAGGGAGGTGAAATGACTCGCAGATGATGGCGACTGATTGGTTGTGCCATGGAGGATAATCAAAAGTCTTATATCGGTTGATGCTCTCAGTCGTATCTCGATATACCTCAACATATCTGCACTACGGTTTTCCTGCTAAAGATGTCTAGATAATGTGGTCCTCGGAGTCCTCGTGGAAGATTAAGCAAAGACAGATGTACGAGCAGGCGATATCATAGGGTAGAAATTGATACTCATTCAGAAACAGCGATGCCCCAGATGTTTCAAGATGGACCGGAGGCTTAAGGCCGATGACCAATCGCATTCCTCGTAACTGGAGACGACGGCATCCATCAGCTGAGATACGATCGACGCCACATAGGGTACCTCGTTAGGAAGCTATAGGCAACCCGTGTTAAGCCGCAAGGATGTTGTTAGGTATAAACTGTGGCCGAGTAAGATGATACAGTATTTCCAGCTGGCAAGCGGGTGAGTTGGGAAAGTACTTGGCTTGAAGGGGCAACTGTATGCCAGCTAACACACTGTAAGCCCACTGACCTACGTAAAAAGGAACTAGCCCTATGTGCCTCATGCTTCTTTAACCGACGAATTCAGGCTGGTAATAACCGGTAGATCCTGAAGTGGCCACGGTGAGTCCCTTGTTCGAATGCACCAACATTTGGATGCCAATGACGGTTCAGTGCGTCCCTCGACGCTTCTAAACTAAGAGCGTAGGGAAAGCAGGCTGGAGTTGTGAAAATTAGATGATTATGTAATACACGCAAGGTTGTCCCTCCAACAATCGATAAATACATGTCCTTATCTTACAGAAGGCGGCCCCACGTTTTACTAGCGTGAAATCAAACTGCGAAGCGACTTTGTTATCTTCTCACCAGGGGAGCATCATCAAATGGTGGCCCATCAACCACTTTAGATACAGCAACGCGCATGTGCCCGGCCAATCGCGATATATACGACTCCGGCTCGAAAGCATACACGTTTTCCAAGATAGCCGCAGCCCACCGACGAAAATGGCGTATAACGGGCGGATGTCTATGATACCCGGGTCGCAGACGCAGTCGCGCAACGCGCGCAAGAAGGAGGACGAGGCCGACGCGCTCATGCGGCTGCCGGACAAGGAGATCGCGGGGTGCATCACGGAGATCGGGGTGCCGTTCACGGTGGCGGACCTGCAGAAGCCGAACCCGGTGCAGGTGCAGATGGGGTTCGAGTGGTGCGCGGAGCTGCTGATGAACGTGACGCGCGAGTCGGGCGAGCCGGCGAGGCGCGCGGCCGCCGAGGACGTGTGCGGCGAGTACAGCGACATCGTGCCGCCCGACACGCGCAACCTCATGGGCTTCTACGTGACGCTTCGCCGCCTGCTGCTCGAGTGCGGTATTACCGACTTTAGCTTCGCCGACCTCTACCGCCCGACGCGCGAGCGCCTCGTCAAGATCTTCAGCTACCTCATCAACTTCTTCCGCTTCCGCATGAGCCACATCGACGTCATCGAGGAGCAGCTCGGCAAGGGCGAGAAGGCCAAGGACCGAATCGAGGCCCTCTACGGCGAGAACCAGGACATGGAGGCCCGCCTCGAGGACATGCGGCACAACCGCCGCGCCATGGAGGCCCAGGTCCGCGAGAAGACGGCGCGCAACGAGGAGCTCAAGAAGACGCTGCTCGAGCTCCGGCGCAACCAGGAGAAGGTCGCCGCGCGGCTCGAGGAGGCCAAGGCCAAGAAGGGCGAGCTCGCCCAGCAGCTCGAGCAGAGGACGCACGAGAAGGTGCTGCTGAAGCAGGAGAGCACCAAGCTGCGGCCCTACACGCTGCAGAGCCCCTCGGCGCTGCAGACCAGCCTCGCCGAGCTGAGCAACACGCTCAACGCCGACAAGGCGCACATCGACTCTCTCGACCGGCGCGCGCGCGCGCTGCAGACGTCGGCCGACTCGTTCGGCGTGGTGTCGACGGACGTGGCGTCGTGCATCAAGCTGCTCGACGAGATCGGGGCGGAGCTGGCCAAGGAGGAGGAGGAGAACGCCCGGAACGCGAAGCAGAGGGACGCGCTGTCGGAGCGCGGTAACAACGTGCGCGAGGTCGAGCGGACCGAGGCCCTCCTGCAGCGGCAGCTGGCCAAGTGGAACGAGCGCACCGAGAAGCTGCGCGAGCAGAGCCGCGAGAAGGCCCAGGAGGCCAAGGAGAAGATGGAGGAGCTCCGCGCCCTGCACAAGAAGCTCACCGAGGAGCGCGCGGCCAAGGGCACCGAGATCGAGAGGCGCAGGGTCCGCATCGAGCAGACCGAAAAGAAGGTAGGTTTCCCATCAAAGAGGCGCGCGCCCTTTCTTATTTCGTGGATCGGATGCTGACCTACGCGACTAGATGCTCGACCTTAAGGAGAACATCGAGAACGAGGTGCACAGCGCGTACGACGAGTACTTGAAGTTGGAGTCGCACATCAAACTGTACATCAAGGAGATGGAGCAGGCGATTTGAGGCCCTACTCCTTTGTCCTTTGTCAAAGTTTTGTTACGACTTTACGAATAGATACCACGGTCGGCGTTGCGGCGTTACTAGTTAGGGTTTTGGACGCTGCTGCACCTGCGGGATAGAGTGTTAAAGGTGTTACTTGTATGAGAGATGTCCCAATAGCAACATAGCGCATCCACCACGGCTAGGCTGGGCGGTCCTCCATTGCTACATCCTGGTTCTCAGCGACATTTTCATCCCATAACCCCCGCCGGAATCGGAACCATCGCATGAGGACCCTCCCTACTTCAACCCTCCGCCCGGACCATCCACCCTCCTCCGAATCGAGACCGAATCTCCGGCCGCCGCTACTCAGGATGGGCACCGGCTCACTCAACATCTCCTCCAGCGGTCCGCCGCCGGAGTCCCGCCTCCGCGGCTCGACGACGGCGATGTCCCACGCCAGTCGGTGGCCCAGCTCCACGAGGGCCGCCGCCGAGCTCCCCAGACCCTGTGCGCTCCACTCACTAGTGTCGCGGTGCAGGTCCAGGAACCCGTACAGCACGAGGTGCGGCCGCCTCGTCAGCCTAGCAGCGAATCTGGCCGGCGGCGGGGCGACCCTGGAGTCGCCCGGGGAGAAGACCGAGAGGTACGCGCGCAGGTGCGTCACCGCCGGGATGTAGACGGTGCGTATGTGCCTCGACACGGCGACCTGGTACAGGGGGGAGGAGAGAAGGCGGTGCGTGGCCCGGTCGCCGCCTTTGGCCTGATGTTCTTCTGCGGGCGGCTCGTCTTCCCGCTCATCGAGGCCGGGATTTGACGCTACATGGGTTCCGAACTCCTCAGCGAGAGATGCGAGGAAGTGCGATCGCGGTGAACATATGATCAGGGTTGTGGGGTGTGCGTGGTGGTCCAGGACGTAGCTGAGGAACTCGGACGGTAGTGCTGATGAGAGCAAGGTACAGGATGGAGACATGAATGATGAGACGCAGAATTTTGAGGGCGCTCTATGGCTTCACTTCATATCACCTGTTCATATGAGAACCCGCCTTTCAAAGTTGGGATCAAGAAATGTTCACTAACTGTACACCGTACCACCGTATGGTGCCATGACCATATTCTTAGCCGTGGTAACCTAGGCTGCTTTAGCTTGGAATTAAGCACCGTACATGCAGTTTCAGGGGCAATGAATAACATTAACACCTACCTTATTTATAATTAGCCCACTAACACGATATTTAGTTCCATAAAGGAAGGTTTCATATCGAGTATCTGCACTTCGGATTTTGGGTATATCTTACTTCCTTTTCCTTGTCCCGACCTGGCAAGGCAGGAAAAGCCCCGAGTCCACAAGCGTTGGACGGCCGGCCCGTGTGCTCCCCGCAGTGGATACAGTACAGAAGTACAGTAGGGCGGGGCCAGGCCAGGCCAGCCCCGCCAAAGCTCCGAGACAAGTCTCGCCGTCCCTTTCTGGGCCTCAACATACTAACGTTAACATTAATCTACATACAACTCATACCAAAGCCGCGCACTCACTCCAAATTCTGTAGCCTTCATCACGCCACAGCGGCTTTGAGCTGCTTGCTCGCTCAACATAGCGAAGATGGAGTCGATATCTCGGATATCTACTCTGCTCGAGAGCGGTAAGAGACTTCCTTATGCATCCTCAATAGACGTTCGGTGTGCTCATTTCGTCATGCAACAGCCCGGGAGCTTACGCTGGATGCCGCCCACGCTGCCCGAGGTTCACGAAGCACCACGAGTCGTTCTCTACCTACGGTTCAACTCAAAAAGCTCCTAGACAGTCGCAATGATCGCGAAGTGCTTGACGGACTGCGCCGGGTCATCTCTGTACGAATAACCACACCTGTTTGGTCCGTTGCCTGAAGCGCCAGCTGACTCTCCTGTCCGCGAAGATGATGTACCGTGAACAACGAACCCTACCATTCTTCTCCTCCGTCGTCAAAAATGTCGCGTCGCCCAATCTCGAGATCAAGAAGCTCGTGTACATATATCTTATTCACCATGCCGAGCAGGAACCCGACATGGCGTTGCTTTCCATCAATACCATCCAGAAGTCCCTTTCCGATGCGAACCCCCAGGTGCGAGCTCTGGCCTTGCGCACCATGTCCGGCATCCGAGTTCCCGTAATCAGCCAGATCGTGTCATTGGCAATCAAGAAAGGGGTCGGCGACATGTCTCCTTACGTACGCAAGGCAGCTGCGCTCGCGATACCGAAGTGTTACCGCTTGGAGCCGAGTACTCTACCCCAGCTCCTCGAGTACTTATCGACGCTTCTGGGAGACAGGCAATACTTCGTCGCCGGTGCTGCCGTTTCCGCCTTCATGGAGATCTGCCCGGACCGCATCGACCTGATCCATAAGCACTACAGGGGTCTCATCAAGAAGATCGTGGATATGGACGAATGGAGTCAACTTGCGATGTTGAGGATGATGACCGTTTATGCGCGGAAATGCTTCCCGAGACGGATACGCACCGTCAAGCCGAAAGACAAGTCAGCCGACCTTCAGGACTTTTACGGAGAAAGCAGATCGGAACCTGCACCCGATGGTGAGAAGGTCGTTGTTCTAGATCCTGACCTCGTCCTTCTGCTTAACGGGATCAAGCCGCTCCTGCAGAGTAGGAACTCTGGCGTTGTCGTCGCAGTGGCGCGTTGTTACGCTGACCTTGGCACGACCGAGTACGTCAAGACTGCCGTTGGGCCCCTGGTCGCCTTACTCCGAGGAGCCCAAGATATACAACAAATCGCTCTTTACAACATCGTATCTATATGTCTAAGTGAGCCGGCATCCTTCGTCAAATACGTATCTCACTTCCTCGTCCGGGCGACGGATAGCGCTGCCGTGTGGGAACTTAAGCTCGAAGTCCTAACTCTCATCTTCCCTCACAGCCCCTTACACACCAAGAGCCTCATCCTAAACGAGCTCGAACACTTTTCGCGCGGCTCGAATAAGGCGCTCGTCCGCGAGGCGGTGCGAGCCATCGGCCGCTGCGCGCTGGCAGAGCCGGCCACCGCACCCCGCTGTATGCGTCTCCTATTGGGGCAGATAACTAGCTTAGACGGGACACTTGCTGCCGAGTCTCTCACTGTGATCCGGCATCTCATTCAGAAAGATCCGGATGCGCATATGGGAACAGTCGTGCGCTTAGCGAAGAACCTTGACTCCGCGACAGATCCACAGGCACGCGCGACGATCATCTGGCTCGTGGGTGAATTTGCTGGTATTGGTGGGGAGAACAACATTGCCGCCGACGTGCTCCGTATCCTTCTCAAGGGGTTCACCGACGAGTCCGAGATCGCGAAGCGCCAGATCGTGCTGCTCGCGGCCAAAGTCTACCTCCACCACATCAACAGACAATCCGAGGCGACGCAAGACTCCAACAAAGAGGTCTCGGGGGGTGAGACACCCCCCCGGTTGCCGCCGCCGCCGATAACGGACGAGCACCCGGTGGCCCGATTGTGGAACTATGTCCTCCTGCTTGTCCGCTACGACACGTCGTACGACCTGCGCGACCGCGCGCGCCTCTACAAAGCGCTGCTCGGCGTGCCGCAGCTCGCCACCCTCATGCTGCTGGCGCCCAAGCCCGCGCCGCAGGCGCCGAGCCCTTCGGAGACGCGCCGCGGGCTCGCCCTCGGCTCCTCGTCGCTCGTGCTCGCCGCCGAAGCCGCCGCCGGCCTGCACGGCATCCGTGGCTACGATCCCCTGCCCGATTGGGTCCCCGAGGGCAGCGAGCCCGACCCCAGGCTCCGCGACCAGGACGCCGGGCACAACACCCGCGAGTACGGTGGCGACGGGGGGAGGGCCGTCATACCCGCCGCGGAGGCGCTGGGCGATGCGCCGCCGCCGCCGCCGGTGGGTAAGAGGAACGGCGCCGGCGCCATGACGCTGGACGACTGGCTTGCGGAGGATGATGAGGAGGACGAGGCGGATGAGGAGGAGGAGGAAAGCGAATACGAAGAGGCCGCCATGGAGAAGGAATCCGAAGAGGAGGAAGATGAGGACGATGACGATGATGACGAAGAAGAGGAAGAGGAGGAATCGTCTGATGACGAAGCGAATGAGCTTGAGGGCTTCCTCAAGTCGTGATGGTCTGTGGATTTTGCATAATAAAGGCGTTGAGCGGGATCATACGGAAACACGATGGAAGCGGGAGACCTGTGGAAGCATTGTAGTAGCTGGATTAGAGAATCACATGAGTAACTCATGGCACATTCTACTATGTATACGTAGATGCTGCCTCACGTGTATAAATATCCCTCGTGGGAAAATCGATAACTTTTATTAGAGCGAGCCATTCTCTCATGACGCCGTCCTACTCCTAGTCGACGTGTCGGGTTTTCTGCTTCCCTTTCCTTGTTGATTGCACCTGCAAAATTTTGCCTCGCAAGCTATCCGCCACGATCTTCCAAGCCGCGTACACAAAAAGGCGGAAGACGCCGATGACGACGGACAACGTCGCCACTTTCGAGAAATTGGTGAGAGATCGGGGGCGGTTTTGAAGCTCCAGCCGAGATCGTCCCATAGTTTACGCCCATGTAGTTATTCAACGCTCCACGTCCCCCCGAGATTGTCCTGTGGTTTATGCCAATGCAGTTATTTGACATTCTACCCAATCTCTCCGAACAGCCGAGCTCAGATTTATGGTAATACGGAGGAGGCGTTTTGTAAAATTGCGAGGAGGCTAACTTTTACAGCCTCGGGAGGTGTTGACATGCTCGTATTCTCACACATCGATGCTACTAGATCGAAGGACGACGAATTGAGCAAAGAGGAAGATTCATCTATACCCGGGGAATTTTTTTTCTCCCAAATTAGTTGCATCGCTCTCAATTCCGTAGTCGGCGTTTGCATGTTCAGACGAGAGAGAAATCTCGTGGCTAATAAATCTGCTTCATTTTCTAGAAGGCATCCCCAGCCGAGAACCTGCGGTGTAGTCCTCCTCCTTCGCGAAGCCCCCTTAGTCAGACCCCGTATGGAAGAAGCCCTCACTGGATGGCCGAGTAGGCGTTGAGCGCCAGCTGGCCGCCGAGGTGCGCGTACAATACGTTGCTGCCCTCGGGGATCTCTCCTTTCTGGATCATGTCCATCATCCCCGCCAGGCTCTTTCCCTCGTACACTACGAGAAGCCACTATTAGCCCAGTGTCCATCTCAGGTGGTAAGGCGTTTCCTTTAGATTAGCTCCTCGGGCACGAGCCCGGGGATCTGTACAAGCTAGAAGACAAGGAGGTCTTTTGAACTTGGGAGACGATTCCATGCTTACCAGGGTCCGTGATGAACGCCTCCGTGCGCGCGCCAAACCTGATAGCCTCGATGGTCCTCTGGTCGGGCACCCCGTAGACACCGCCGTGGTACCTGTCATCGAGGATGATATCGCTCTCGGTGATGTCCCCCTCGTCGAGCCCGATCTTGGCGGCCGTGGCCTTGGCGATGCGCAGCACCTGGTCGAAAGTCTGCTCCACGGTGGCCGAGGCGTCGACGCCGACGACCCTCCGCGGCGGTGACCCGTTCCTCTTCTGCGCGAGCCTGAAGCCGGCGACCATGCCGGCGAGCGTGGAGCCCGTGACGGCGCAGACGACGACGGTGTCGAAGAAGACGCCGAGCTCGCGCTCCTGGGCCTCGACCTCGAAGGCCCAGCGCGCGAACCCGAGCCCGCCGAGCGGGTGGTCCGACGCGCCCGCGGGCACGTAGTACGGCTTCCGGCCCGCGCCGCGCAGCTCGCCGTCGAGGCTCCGCAGCGTCTCCTTGTGCTCGATGCCGAAGGGCGACGGGTCGAGGCGCGAGTCCGCGCCCATGAGCCGCGCCAGCTGGATGTTGCCTACGCGCTCGTACCCGCTGTCCTCCCACCGCACCCACTTCTCCTGCACCAGCGCGCACCGCAGCCCTAGCTTCGCCGCCACCGCCGCCACCTGCCGCGTGTGGTTCGACTGCACCCCGCCGATGCTGACGAGCGTGTCGCAGCCCTGCGCTAGGGCCTCCGCGGCTAGGTACCTGGGGAGGGCAGGGGAGGCGTTAGCCGAAACGCAGTTATTAGCGGACGGGGGGGCGCATCCTCTTGCGTCCCGAACTACATGGTATCTTGCCAGTGTGTGTCTGTGTGTATGAGGGGGTTGGGGGATAGGGTAGGTCCTGGCGGGCACTGGCCGCCCATGCGTTAATTTCAGGGTCTGAACTTCCAACCCGACTCACTCGAGCTTCCTTGTCTTATTCCCACCGAAAGCCAGACCGGAATTGCAGTCCTCGCGCTTCGCGAAGACCTGCACCTTGCCGCCGAGGGCATGTGATATCCGGGGCAGGGCCTGGATCGGCGACGGGCCGAAGAGGAACGTCTCCCTCGGTATGCTCGCAAAGGGCTCGGGAAGGACGACTTCGGTCATGGTGGGGGCTTGCTAGATTTTGGTGCCCAAATTTAGAGAGACTATGATATGCGTGTAATTCGCAATATCCAATGTTCTATGCTCAGAATACCGAGGTGGATCATAAATGAAGCTTGGGGGAGGATGGATCAGGGGCCCATAAGTATACCGTCAGCCGGTGCCGCATCTCCGAAGTTCGGTACTGGTGCGGAGGGCCAAGGGATCACCCTAGACCAGTAGTCACATATTTGGCCGCAAGTCTGACATTCGTTAACCGAATGCAGCATGGCGAAACGGGTAATATGCCCTTGAGAAGAGACCGTACGTAACATAGGTGATATATTCTGCCTGCTGGCAAATAAAAATGCGACATTTAATATCAATATTAACGCCGGGCGCGGGTAGTTAAACAGGATCACGCCACATCCCTTAGTTGGTGCTGAGTAATGGCCATGCGCAGATGTTGGGGAGATAGACTATCCAGAGTCGTATCACCATGCTTGTTAATATTCCACCTTCAACGCTATCCGCCTAGCCAATTCGCAACGAGATTCTTGTGTTACGGTCATAGAAGCAGCCGACCAGTTTAGCAACATGGGACAGAGGGCTTTGGGTGGTCCAATCCTTTAAGTTCATCGGCGCTCTTTCTGTGTTCGTCGCTCTGCTTCGCTATGGCCGGAAAAAAGACGCCCGCCGGGAACAGCGTCAGCACGATGACAGGTATAAGTATCATGCTATTTCTGAGTAAGCGAGACGCGCAACAGAGTTCGGATAGAAGAACTCACAAGCCTTCAAGTACGATGAACGAGAGCTCGTCCCGCATGATCTTGTTTCCCCAGCCGCCTGCCATCTCAGCAATACTGCAAGCGGTCAGTCAGCATATATTCCTCGTCATATTTTGCGTGCCAGTCTATCTCATATGCGAGTCGGCAGCTGGAATTTACCGGTAAAGACATCGGATCAGGATCCCGATGTAGGCCGCCAGGAGGGCATAGCAGAACTTGCGGAACCGTCTATCACCCCATACTGCCCGCGCCCCAGGGCGGGCCCTGTCCTGGACTCGTTTCTGCACTCTGCAGAAGTACTCTAGGCACAGGAAACCAAATAGCCCTAATACCAGGCATTGAATTGAGATACCCGCAATGATCAGCCGGTTTCCGTTTACCAACCATCTCACCTTGTCCCAACGAGCACCTGCCGCGAACCCGCCGCCAATAGCTTGCAAGATGAGACACGAGACGTCCGCCGGGACGAAGACCAGAGGGTACAGCCCCGGCCGGAGCCGCGAGAGGGACGGGTCGACGGCCAGTATTATGTGCTTCAGAGTCAGGTACAGAGATATGCAGATCACGGTAGGGCCGATGATGATGGCGCAGATCTGTGTTTGGAAAGCCGCTTTGTTCCAAGGGTTGTTTGAGAGTTGCGTTCTTGCTACGTATCCTTGTTCCGTGATTGAGGAGTCAGCGAGCTCGTAGCTAAGAAACTCGACAACTTGCCACGGAGGCAGCGGCTACGGGGATGGAGTACTGGCGCACCTGCGAGCTCAAGACCGCATCCGGCCACCAAAAACCCGGAGTACGCCCATGTCCTTTTCCATATGCCGGTGACGACATGGCCCAGCATGCAGAGTCCGAATGTAGCGGCCAAGAATGTATTGATGCGGAAGTTTGGATAGTAGCCCAAAACAGTGCCCTCGACCGGACAGCGCTTGCTCACCTGGTGGCATGTCCAGAAATTCGTTTCCGGGCCCATACTGTTTTGCCTGCGTCTTTCCGTCCTGATATTAACCCGTCTTGTCTATCCGCGCGACTGGAGAGGAGAGGCGTTGGACGAGAAGGCTTACAAATAGCTGCTAACATGGTTGTTCAAATATATGCCGAACAGCCGTCAAAGTTCAACAGCTTACCATGATATCCCGGTCGTGACCGTTAACTCTATGATCTCCACCTCCGGCGTGACTAGTTCCTTCCGCAGCATCGCTTGCAACCTACGCTCCCTCCCTCCGACCTCCCCTTCAGAACTCGCTGCAGCTAAATCCGACGAAGCTTTCGCCATTCGTTTCGAGAACACGAGCATCGATATTTAATCCTCGTCGTATTGCTGAGACCATGGACAAAGTTCCATTCATCAACCAGGTATGGGCTTAAGCAAAGCTGTTTATTGGCGTGGTACACATGACGGTTATCAAATGAATTGATCCCATATAAGGTTTGTTCGTGGGACGATCGAGCCGTAAGACTGGCGAGGGCTCGCAAAGCCTTTTATGCGCACTTAAGTTTTTAACCTCAAGGTTTAACCTCGAGGTTTACCCTCAAGGTTTACCGCGCAAAGCTTAACGTCTCCTGAGTCATATTGTGTAACCATGCCGAACCAGCCAGCGGGCATAAGGTCCATCAGGGTCGAAGCTTGCCGGCAACCACGCATCAGAGAGTGAGGCTCTACGGGACTGAGGTATACAATCTATCCTAAATCTTGAAAACCACCGATTAGTCATTGTGTCCCAAGATACTGGGTATAGTATCTATCGTGCGATTATATCGTGTAATGATTTTTGTGTATTTGGCTCAGCCTGGAAAATATGGCTTGAACCTAGCAGTATCTTGCATAAGGTTTGTTCAAGTGGCCTTAGATATGGCTCTCCAGGGAGCAATTGCCCCGGCGATAAGGCAATGCACGATCCAAACTCTGTATGCAACTGTCAGGGGCTTTAGTTCTCACCCGGGAGTTGAAGACCCTTGAGAGTTGACTGGAAGGGCCCCCACTCTTCAGTATACGTACGCCGCAAGGCGTTTCCCAATTGAAAATCTTCAGCGAAGTGTGCGTCTCCGAAGTATTAGAAAGAAGGAGTGGGTGAAAGAGTGGCATTATAAGAGTAGCGGTATACCCTTTAATCGGCGACAAACATGTATTTGCTCGCTGGGAACCGGAGTGCCCCTGCAGCATAGCTGTAGGAAATGATGGATTGAGCTTCGGTCTTGGAGGCACTGCAAGAGGGTGGCAGATAAAATTATAACTAGAGTACCCAAGAACTCTCATCGTTCTGATGTGTGTCTCTGGAGCTTATTGCCGGAAATTTAGGTTAAGAGATAGAGAATGGGGAGAGAACACGCAGCTTCACCGAAGTTAGCGAAACCCCTGCACCGCACAGGTGGCTCCAGCTATGTAGTAAACTTTTCTAGTCTTCGGGTATCCTCAACTGCTGCAAATGGAGGCTCAGCTGCCCTCCTGCAATGTGGGACAAGAGTAAGGCTGCAGGGGATGGAACTGCCTCAGAAGCATATAGAAGTCCTACGTAGAGCTCGTTCGATTGAATAGAGGATTTTAATAATTGTAACAATGCTAACAATAATGCTACGGCATTATAACGTAATTTTTAATATTGCTAAGACATACGCACCAGTCTTCGAGAGTTCGGGATCCTCTTGAGGGTGATACTCGGCCTTGGGTGCATGCATGGAAGACTATAGATTATGGCGTCGATGTCTATGTAAAGAGGCTTCATGGCCCAGGTCTTTAGGATAGCGCTTCGTCCAGTATTAATACACTCATTTACCCCTAGCCACTTGCACTCCTTTTCAATGGCATGCTAGGAGGGGCTTGGAACGCCGAAAGACACGAGTGCGGCAGAACAGTATCAATCACAAAAATTCGTACCTTCATCATGTGCCTGCTAGCACAGTAGAGCTCGGAATGTGCTGATAATACTCTTACGTTACACCATCATGCAAACTCTTAAAATGTTTTCAGCCAAACACCCACTTCTTTCCCACCATCGACCCACGAACTATTCATTGCCCTTACGAGATATTGCCCGAGTTAGCATCTTGCTTACCCCTTAATGAAGCTGGAATAACACATAGCAGAAATAGAATAGTAAGAGTTCCGAGGAGGTTCTAACTTTTAGCCTGTTCCCCGCGCTGTAGACGTGGAGACTTTGTTGCGTTTCGTTAGGTGCGGGTTGTAATATTTGGTTATGAGACTACAGACCCTTACCTTTTGCCGGCGTCACTGAGTACTTTTCATGCTCCCTCGTTCCTGGCATAGCTACTTATCCACTAGATGATGTCATGCTTAGCCTGGAAGAGTGGCGTTGCTGTGTTCATGAACATGCTTAGGCTCGATTTGATCACCCTATAAGTGACCGGTCTGGATGTTCTGCAGTATCTAAATATGAGCGGACATGGAAGAGAATGGAGTGGTGCATATGTACGTGTGTGTATGGAGTTATAGTTGGGAATGCTAAAATGCCAAGCTGGGGTAGCGAGGAATATGAATTTATATCACGGTACATCTCCCATAAGCTGTTTTATGCCTGGGCTTTGCTATAAGGCAATGCTGGAAGTAAGAACCGTAGCATTATAAGCCTACTTCAAAACGGCGCTTCACGAGTCATATCAAGTTAGCGAGCAGATAATTATGACCTAAGCCTCTTTATGCGTAAGCAAATCCAAAGCACATATCGGTTAGAAATTTATCAAATCAAGGAAGTCTGCTTAAGACGGTTGATTGCTCGGAACACTGGACAATGTTATGCCATTTTTTCCTCTTTGCTTTGCGTCGCACGGCCGCAAGTTGATCATTCTTCGTGATGCTGCCGGACCCGGGCTCGGGACTCGGATCCGTGCTTCTCCTCTCCCTTCTCCTTCTATGCCGGGCGTCCATTTACGATGATACATTTCTAGTAAATATAGCCTCTTAAGTATCGACTATAACATAACAGCCTGTTCTCCCTTATCGGCACTAATATGAATCGGAGGCGATCTTTCAAGGCTATACGTGGTCAGCGGTTCATATCTCATCGGTCCTTAAAACGAGGGGGGATATTGAAATATTTTCTTACTATCTCCACGTCTCGACCCCTTTAAATCATAAGTTCA
The DNA here is from genome assembly GCA_004155935.1 of Monosporascus sp. GIB2. Classification (NCBI taxonomy): domain Eukaryota; kingdom Fungi; phylum Ascomycota; class Sordariomycetes; order Xylariales; genus Monosporascus; species Monosporascus sp. GIB2. Next base: position 3,068 of record QJNV01000127.1, on the reverse strand, counting down.
GCATGATATACAAGGCGCCATATTGAGCCCGAGATAAGCTTATGTGAAGCCGCCGACCAACAACGCCACGGTACGAGAGGCCATCAGGAGATAGATGTGGTGAGGCCCCCTTCGTTGGGCCTAGCGACCCACAGCGATGGCCCTTCATGTGTATATGTTGGGGGACTTTGTTCTCAAATAGCTAGGAGAAGTCAGGAAGAAATGGCCATCTATTCGCCATCTGTACCACGAACCACCTCTTAGGCTGATTCCTTTTGCTTTCCACTCTGTCCTTCACCATTTTCTGTGACATAGCCTGACCATAAATGACCGCGAAGAGGACTCGAAGGTGATTGGAAGTCAAACCTGTCAAGTAACTAAGAAGCTAGAAGAGCCCATGCACGCTGCTCTTCGTCCTTGACGATGTCGGAAGCCGCAAAATATGGAGATGAAATTTAACTGTATCGTTAACGTCGCGGCCTCTCCTTGTTCTCCGGGCCAATGTGTCCACTTCCACCTGACTCTTTGCGAAGTTGCCCTCAATGCTCTCCGCGTCGGCAGCGAGGGGCGGCTGGAATCCCAGGCAGAGACCAAACAAAGGCAGAATATCTCCCACGTTGACTCTGCCCCGCGAGGAAGACGAGCGCCACCCTAACGAAGAGCTTGTCGTGACATAACTACAGACAGGACCACGCGCACCGCTCTTAACCCGTAGCCTGCTACTCAACAACTGATAGATACGTGTCGCATGGCCCCTAACCCGCGTCCCGCTCGTCGAAACGTGTACACATGCGTACGTTGTTCCTCGGAGGGCTGGTTGCAGGGCGTCGCGAGCGCTGCGTTTTGTTGTGGCCTTACGATTTGCGGCGACTGGGAAGAGATCGACCTGTGAGGCTTAATACATACATGGATACGAAGTAGTTTGACCCGTTCACCTTGTTGGGTGACGGCTATGATGGGTAACTGCTTCGATACTGATCGAGTAGCCATTATTGAGCTGCTTGGCGGCGCGAATGTCGCGTGACCCCAGGTAGGGAGCTAGTGCCCCTAAATGTGCATAACCATGATTATGTCATTTACCAGATATACGAATCACACCAGCCGGATACGTGTCAGGGAATCCGCTCATAGGCGGTCCCAACAGCTTCATTCTCGTCCGCCTAGGTACCTATATATGACCGAGAAGTCTCTCCCCTTACACGACTCCACTTTCTCTGCCTCCTCATACACCTCCCTGGCACGGGAACCCAGTTCCAGCCTCGCCTTAGCCTCCTCGGCGGCTACAATGGCAAGCTTGAGATCCTTCTTCATCAAGCTGATGCCGAAGCCTCCGGCGTAGTCCCGATTGGCGGGCGCATTTTCGACGACCCCTTTCACGGGGTTGTTTACTTCGCTCGGCCAGCACCGGCCCGTGCTGACGTTGATGACGCCCGCAAGCGTCTTAGGCTCCAGACCCCATCTGATGCCGAGGTTCATGGCCTCGGCCGTCGCGATATTGTTGATCGCGAGCAGGTAGTTATTGGCCAACTTGGCGCTCAGCCCTGTCCCTTGAGCACCGCAATGCAGCACTCGCTTTCCCATCCTCAGAAGGATGGGTTCGATGATCGGCACGAGTTCATCGGGGGCACCCAGCATGAAGGTCAGTGTTCCCGCCTTAGCACCCACGACACCGCCGGACATCGGGGCATCGACAAACTGCCCTTGGCCGGCCGATGCTACTGACTTAGAAACGTCACGTGACGAGGAAGGGTCTATGGTCGAGCAATCGATGTATATCCTGCTCTTTTTTGGCAGGTCTGATGACAATAACTCGGCATAGACACCCTTAACGTGCTGAGGCTCTGGGAGCACTGTAATGACCGTGTCCTGTCACATGTTAGTCCGGGAAACGCGACCTTCTAGCAAGAATACTGAGGCGAGAGTGATAGTATTGGCTTCTTCAGAGGATTGGCTTTAAAATGATGTGATAATCATGGCAAGACCGGCGAACCGGCCCCAACTTAGATCATAGATAGAACATATTCATCATTTGAAGCGGAATGAAGGGAACATGAGGTGTAATGAATACATACCGCTTCTTTGGCAGCCTCGTTTGCGCTTTCCGCAAGGTGAACAGTAGCACCGCCGGCTTGAGATCCTTGCATCTCGTCTGATAGCCGACGCATTGCATCTTTGTTAATGTCGAATAGCCGAATAGAGTCGCTGGGTGGAAGCTTCGACTGGAGGTTCTTGGCCATTTGGTAACCCTATGCAACGAGTCTATTAGCTGGGAACGTGACATTTCATATTTTGAGACTTGGCCGTACCATCTGGCCCAAACCGATAAAGCCATAAGTCTGCAGCCGCTTTGCTGTTGAGGAGAAAGTCCGTCTCTGGACGCGGAGCAGCCCCCATGCCATCGACGATGCCACCATTATGAACAGCAATTCTGGAGAATAACAGCCGGGCTTGAACTAGACTCGCCGATGGTTTCGTGCTGTGCTCAGCTGCATATGGGGAGCGTATATAATAGCAGGCGAAGAGCGTCAGTGGATGGTAGTGGCTAGCCGCGGGGTAGCAACTGCGGCTTATTCGCGTAACCGAAATAAGCCGGCCATTGCCGGCTCTAAGGAGATTTGCACCTGCATTCAGTTGCCTTCTCCAACTGAACAAGGGGAATCAGCCGCCAATCAACCTTTCATCGTGAGATTGATTGCACTCGAGCACTTTGCGTGACATGCTTTATATCTCAATATCCGGAGATGCCAAGCTATCTCCATCCCTACGACACACCTTTCTGGTATGTCTGAAAGGGATCGAGTTGCTGAATTGGAATGCCTCTGAAAAGAGAATTGAGTTCGCGGGAATCGATATTTTCCAGTTGAAAATTTGGAGAACGAGGCGGTGAAAGCTTAGACCATCTAATTTTGGCTAAGAGAGCGGAGGAGGCGGTACACTTAGGGACCAAATGGATCCGTGCGCTCCCCATTAATCCACCTCCCCCCTATATTAGACATATAACTTCAATAACAAATTTCTTTATCAAAACACATCCAATTAAGAAGCTATATATATCATTATAAAGCCCTGAAGCTGGGCTTTAAAACCTG